>MU226623.1:141231-163330 GCA_018584345.1 Thuja plicata
CAATAATGGAAGCATCTTCACAAGATGTAAATTCAAATAATAAAACACTAACCTCAAAGTGTAAATCTCCTCCAAATGAGATCCCATCCACAAGTTCTCGGAAGTCACATCCACAAGTTCTCTGAAAGATAGTCTTCATTGGTGATTCTATCCAAGAGCCTAAATCGCTCTAATATCCAAGAGCCTCAACGCTCAAATGTAAGAGTCTCAATGCTCAAATATGTAAGAGCCTCAACGCTCAAATATGCAAGAGCCTCAATGATCAAATGTCAAGAGCCTCGACGAGAAATATTAGTATAACAATAAAATCATACATAATAATTTGATCGTTACTTAGATTTAACATAGCGAAGAATCATATTCTCAATGGATAGTAATATTTGATTTATTTAAAACAAGTGATGTGATATCTCTTCAAGATAAACAAAATTGAAAAATCTAACAAGGAATTAGAAAGAGTTTATAACATAACTTTTAAGTTCATAAAGGCCCATATATAAATTCCCTCTCAAGGTGAAGACTAAAGGACAAGGAGTTCAGATTCTGTTTCTTTTACTTCTGCAATAGAGGCTTGATGATTGTTTCGATCTAGACAATCTTCTGCCTTGTGACCAAATTTGTCACATCTATAACATTGTACCTTAGAGAGATCTCTCTTTTGAAAATCGTTGTTTTGATAGTCTCTCCCTCTCCATCCATTATTGTGAGAGTTCCCTTCTTGCTTGATTTGATAATCTCTTCCTCTCCATCCGTTATTGAGAGAATTCCCTTCTTGCTTGTTTTGAAAATCTCTCCTTTTGTTCCTAAAGCTTTTCTCCTTTGTCATGAAGTTCTCTTTTTCTTTTGAAATCGTCTTTCCTTCTTGATAGTGAGTATAAGATTTGAAGATCTTTAAAATTTGAACCTCTAGATATTAGTCTCGATTCTTCTTGAAGACAAACAATTTTTAATTTATCAAACTTTGGCAGTTTAGGACGTGCACTGGTTCCTTGAGTAAAGGAGTCCCATGAGAGAGGTAATCCGTTAAGTGCTATCATAGATAGTTCCTTTTCATCGTAGGTGTGCCCAATAGTTGCCAATTGATTTCTTAACTCAATAATTCTCATAAAGTATGATGTGATAGGCTCTCCTTGACTCATCTTGATTCGAGAAATTTCATTTTTAAGAGTCATAATTCTACTTGTATTATTAATTTCAAACATTCCTGATAATGTAGAAAGCGTTAGATAAGTTGACTCTAGACAGGAGATGGTGGGTATAATATGGTCCTTTACACTGTCAATTAGAATTCTCATAGCTTTGTTATTACTCTTTTTCCATTCACGTGTCTCATATTCATCCATTTCAGCTTTAGAAGGATTTTCTATAATTGAATCTAACTCTAGTTCTCTGAAGGCAATTAGTATTCTAATTTTCCAAGATAAGAAGTTTGTGGCTCCTTCAAGTCTATCTTCTGGTCTAACTCCACTTGTCATACTGAATTTCTTAGTTTTAAAAGTGTTAGATTGATTTCCTTAATCAGAAAGTGCATCTTTTACTCACCAAGACTCTGATACCATGTTAATATTTCAGACTTAGAAAGGAAAATAACAATCTATAGATGATCTTTTAGAACTACGATTTAGGCCCTTTCCAAAATATAGATGAATAGAAGATAGATAAAACCCGGTTTAGATGCTTGAAATCTGCTGAATGATTGTATGTAGAAGCCTTCAATCCAATACTATAATTCTACTCCAAATGGCTCTTTAAGTCTGCTACAATTTGCTCTTTAAGGTCTGCTCCAAATATGTACTTAGGTCTGTTCTTCTTCTTTCCAAGTTTCCAAACAGCTGCTATAATGTAGGAACAATTATGCAATGAAGATCTGAATTATAAGTCTGCTGAAAGTGCAAAGTAGGGCAGTCATGCTATGTTTTTGATGATGCCTAAATCGCACTTCTCAATCCCGTATAAGTATTGTTCAAGAGAGGAGTCTCTCCAATAAAATAAGGCAGCCAACTTGCATATGCAAGTCGGTTTTTATAATTATGTTATATTCAGCCACTAACCTCAAGAGATGGCCAACTATCATGTAGGTCGGCCCTTATAGCAATTTCAATAATTTAATATGCAAGTCATCCCTGAAGGACAATATGAAGTTGTCCCTCAAGGACAATATGAAGATGTTTCTTTAGAGTTTAATACACTAATTTATGAGATGTGTTGAGATAAATAATAAATAACAAGTATATTATTTATTATTCATCTCAGCATACATGTCATTTATTTGATCTTTCCGAAAAGGTCACAAATATCAACAAAAACTCGCCCAAAAACTCAGAAAATCCTTTGCGCAATGCCAGAGGACAGAAGAAGGCATGATTTCAGTCCAAAATAGACATGATTTCCCTTCAAACAAAGAGCCACAAATTGTCGAAAACCCTCACGCAATTTATCACTGAAAAATTCACAATTTACAGTACAAAATCAACCCACACTTTTTACCATAAAATGCATAAATTTTGTTAAAATATCTATTAAAAACCTTCTAAAAAGCCCTTCAAATTTCAAGTAAAATAATACCCACAAATTTTGTTGAAAAAAATTGATAAAAATTTTGTTAAAAACTACAGATTCGCCATAAAATTGCCCACAAATTTATTTTTTAAAAGTCACCAAAAGATCAGACCGAATACCCACAAATTTATTGAAAAATCCACAAAGACTTCAAGAAAGAAAACTGAGATTTTTCCTTCCTTGGTAGATCCATACGGCACCATACAATTCATCCTTTCAATAAATTCTCACCAATCCTGAGAGAATATTATCAAGATATTCAATGTTCAATATTAACAAAGGAACAAAAGTCTCCTTGAATAAGAGTTACCGATAAGGATAAGAATGACAACGAATAAAAGTAGATGACAACTAAGAGAATAAAGAATATTCCCACAATCTATCCTAACAACTTAGTTGACCATTATAAGTTATAACTAAATATTACAATATTATTTTAATAAACAATGTTCAATTGACTGAACTTTATATTCTTCCTATGATTTGTTATGTTGGCGAATTTGTGCAATGGCATACTATTTGCATTGAATAAATATCTTTTGGCATTTTAAGAGACTAAGTGATTGGCAAACAATAGTAGAACAAATTATGCAGCATTTAGAGAAACAAAATTAATGAATAAACAGATGAATTTGAGCAATATGAGACATGAGAACATAAGCAGGCCCTTGGGATATTGTGCCTAAGAATATTCCTACAATCTATCCTAACAGCTTAATTGACCATTATAACTAAATATTACTCTATTAATTTAATAAACAGTGTTCGATTGATTATGAAATCGTGTTCTTGCTATGATTTGTTGTGTTGGAGATTTTGTGCAATGGCATACTATCTGCACTGAATGGGTATCTTATGGCCTTTTAAAGAACTATAAGTGATTTTCAAACAATGGTAAAACAAATTATGCAGCATTTAGAGAAACAAAATTAATGAATGAACAGAGGAATTTGGGCAATATGAGATACAAGAACATAAGCAGGCCACTGGAATATTGTGCTAGTGGAGCCAAAAACTCATTAGTTAGGAATAACTAGAAAAATATACCTTAATAGCCTTCTGTTTCAAAAATCTGTGCATATTTTTGAACTTTTTAAGAAGATGCAAACTTGCTAACTATGAATAAAAATTTATTCTTTGGAATACATCCCCCTTAACTCAAAACACAGACAATTGGACACAGTGGCATAGTAGTATAAAAGAATTGCTAACGGCCTTTCAAGTCTGGCACATAAATATTAAAACAAGAATGATTTGCTTGATGAAACCATAATGTAAAGCTAGACATTTTTGGCTTAACCAGAGCTTACCCTGAAGATCAAATGCCTATCCAAACAAGAATTGCAGAGACATGGTAAGGATGGTTATGATGATGCACCTTAGGAGCTTTTTGTTTGGGATTAATGACATGTATGGACATAACAGTTTCTGAATTTGAGTTAGTTTAAATGATGCAGTGGTTACATGTATCTGATGGATGGATGATATCAGTGGCTAACTAAACCTGTGGACTTCTGTAGATTTAGAATTCACTGTTGGAGATAGTCAACGGAATGAAATATGCCTTTTTTTCCTTTCCCAAACCATGGAACTCACTTTTATTGTAATGGGAAAGAAATTGTAGATCTGGCTAGCCATTTACTTGGGTAGTTTGTTAACAGAAAATATTTCCTGTGGGTGTAATATCTTGTGCAGCTTTCATATTTTAATCTGACAGGTAAAAAAGGTGTGATTTTTGTAACAAAGGGATTATCATTGGCACTGTTGATTCCTTAGCATCCACACCAGGTTAGTTTTGTACCCTAGCCGTGGCAAGGATTACCCAAAATGTTCTAGCGTCATTGTGACATTAACCAATATGGATCTATAACCAGATCCAAAAAGCAAAAACACAACCTGTGAATGCAAAATGCCTACCAAAATATCCTTTCAGGAAATCAATCTTTCACTATTGCCATGGAAGCTAAATAGGTTGAGTAAAAGAAAATCATCTTGAACAGTCAACAAAAGCACAAGGTATGACCAAGGGGACTCTCTGGAAGTTCACATTTTTATCTGTGTGTTCTGTTCTATGATTCACATGCATTGTGTGGACATTACAATGAAAATAAGCTGATAAATGGTTCAAGAGTTTTGATGGTCGATATGTGTATAAATAATTAATGAATCTTGGCTGATGAGAGTCTCCAGAAGTTTGAAATTTTCTCTATGGTTTATGTTCTACAACTCTCAAGCAGAGTGTGGGGACCAAACTGCACATAAGCTTGTGGACAAGATAAGAGTTTCTAAGGTGGATATATGTGGAGACAATTAAAGAATGTTGGCAAAAGATTTGATTGTTAAATATAAGATTGCATTTGTTACAGTGGGGTTTGTTCTATTAAAAAGTATTAGAATACTTCCCTGAAGAAGCTACCAAAAACAATAATCAACACTTGCAGAACAAGGAACTAAATGCCTGATAAACATCCAGGCACAACATAGAAGCTTAATACTAGACAAGTCCAAAATGCAAAGCCAGTAACAATCAGATATTTAGATTAAGGAATTTAGGCCATTGAAGAAACAATCCAATCAACAAATATTGAAATTAAAAATGGACAGGTTGAACGTGGAGAAAGAGTAAAAGAGGTGTAGATACAGTTGCCAGTGTTCTTGATTCTTACAATTTTCATAGGCATGCCTAACCATCCTCGGTTTCGAAACTTCACTCTCCTGTCAACGTTTTGAAAAATATTTATAGTGGGTTCTTTGCATCCTGCATTACAATTGCCGCCAGTGATGTGGAAAGACATTTTTCTATGATGACAAGGAATGGAAAATGTTATCTTTTGATCATCTTATCAGTGTTTCAATTGCTTGCATTTGATGTAATTGGATACAAGATTCCCTTCTAGATGAGTACACACTGAACAAAGCAATGCAAACAGTATAGAAAGTCTTTCAATGAAATTACAGGGATATTACAATGTAGCTACTAAGGTGAACTAATGCAAGTGATAATTGTAGGCACATGCAGAATGATCAGACCAATAATTATGAAAACTTGCACTAAATTTTGACCTGCCCCCAACAAACATGCTAATTTCTATGGTATTTACTGCAAGAAGATGGTTGCAACGCACAATTAGTTGTTTTGTATCCACGGATTTCTATGGTATTTACTGCAAGAAGATGGTTGCAATGCACAATTAGTTGTTTTGTATCCACGGAAATAACAATCAAACAACTGTAGCTACCTTTGAATATTCTTTTACCTCATGTACGTGTTGAGTTCCATTGAACAACTTTGGTCACTTGTGGATTTTCATTTAAAGATTATTAATTTCTTTCTTTAAGCCCAGGTTAAATTAGAAAGTTAAACACTCTCGTTCATGATAGAGATCAGAGATTTAGCAATTTATGGTCAAGTTATATAAAATGGATGATCTGTTAAAATATCTGTCACGCATCAGTAACACTCCACAAGGATAGATTACAGATTTTAAGCGATTTTCATTTCTCAGTGAGGAGCCTAAAACAGAGGCAAGTTACTTAACAAGCAAAGGTATGTTATCTGACTGTCTTGGAATAGATCAGTCCATTGTTTTTGCTATTTGTCTGAATTTGCATATTGTGTAGTGCTATATATTTGTGATTCGAAAGAATTTACATACAATAAAGATTTTGCCTACCAGGTTGAGATCTCTTTAACCCAGATCAAGATCTGTTTAAACTTTAACCCACTCTAAAGTTTATTGCTTCTTAGCCCAGCTTACTTAATCTTATTAAACCTAAAGTAAGTTTTATTTATGATAATTACCTGCAAGTTGCATTTAGTATACATTAACTTTAATCTGGGAATTGGTTCTTGTTCAGCAAGTTTTGGCTATTCTTAGTGTCCTTTTCACCCAGATCAAAGGTTATTTAAAGTTACTGGGTTACTGGGTTCTGCTGTTTTGGCCCTTGCATCTATATATGGTATGAATCAGCTACTTGAACTGTGCTACAACCCAAAAACTTGCTGGATTTTCCTCACATATGGAGCTCTGCCTGGATACATTCTGACTTTTCCAATGATGAACCAGGAGCATTACCAAGCCGGTTCCTGCATACCCAGGGCAAAACTGTGACATTTCCAGGCCATGCATGGGAAAATCCAGGATATTTCTTGGCTGTACCAAGGAAGCTTCCATCTCCTATTGTTGTTTAAGAACAGAAAGTTAAAAATACAAGAGCAAATCTAACAACTTTATCTTTTTCTTAAAAAAGAAAAAAAAAGCTTAAAAAATCTTTTAAATGAGAGAACAGACGCACCCACTCTGTATTGAACCCAGGGTCCATAAAAGGGCAAACCCTCATACCTATAGGCTGCACCTGAACCAGTAACTTACATTCAAGCTGGCTCAATCCCAGCTGGTGTCTCTTTAACCTATTTCAGTATCTTTATCCCAAATCAAGGCCTGTTCAACGCAATTCAAGATGCATTAAAAATTAAATCTTATCCCAGTTAAAGTCTAGTAAACTGGTTGAGATCTCTTGAACTGTGAACACCATCTTACTCAACTCAAGGTCTATTACATCCTAACCCAAGTGAGTACAATCTCACCTAACCAACTGTCAGATAACCGAAAACAAGGTCAACTTAAGACAATTCAAGGTCTATTAACCTTGCTTAATTCAATTGGGATCTTTTCAGTATAGCTGATGTTTCTTTACCTAGTGTCAAGGTCTATTTAACCCGGTTTGAGATCTATTGCTGAACTTGTTCATAACTTTCTACATAGAAAGGATAGTAAAATGTTACAGGCTTGTTGAAGCCAGATGATAGTCAACTCAATTAGTTGTTGCAGGATGGTGATATATGTAGGATTTGACTGATCACCCACAATACCATTGTTACCAAGTTTCAAGTTAAAGCCAAAATCTAAAAAGCTTTTGGAACTTGGAGGAAGGAAGTTGCTGATAGAAGAGTGAGACATTCAATGAAAGTAGGTGCAGCTTGAAAGAAAGATCATCAAAGGCCCAAAGGGCCAAAACTCAAGTTAGATATGGAATATGTGTCCTAACTTTAGTTTGAAAATAAAAAAGCTCTAGGGTTTGCCTACGTATTTCTACCAAACAGATGATGGATGAAATTTCTAATAAATTAATGAACAAAATGTTGTTATCAATGGTGTGTGTTCATTGCTACCATCTCAATGGCTGAAAGGCAGTAGTTGTTCATAGTAACTTCATATTTCATTCACTAAATATCACTTTTTAAGAAGGTAGTATTGCTCTTAACAACAGTGAAGTTTAAATGCAGGGGAATAAATGCACATTTTCCTTAGTGATTTCAAGTGGCTCCTGTTTAAAAAAACCTATGGTGCTGAAATTTTTATTTTCTACAAAAAAGTCAATAATTCTGCAGCTTGTTTTGCTGATACAATTGAGTCGAGCACATACTCAAAATTCTTACATGAAAAATGCTCTCATGTATCCATCATCCAATCAGTGTTAAGCTTGATATAGAGCATAAAATAGGAGCTGTGCTTTGGATGGTGATTCAAGAATAACGTGTATTGTTACAGCAACAACATACATTGAAATTTATGTTGAATATAGATTTATTGTTCCATACACATACAGAAACATATCAGTGCATCCCTGCATTCAGCTTCACCAATGCTTTGAAGCATGTATTTGTACCTGCCCCTGTAGCTTACCCATGCACACTGGCAAATGTGGAAAACTGGAATGTGATTCAGTGCACCTCTTGAAAATTCCCTCCATTTTTATGTGTTTAATTAATTTAGTAGGAAGTCAAAGTAGATGACATAAATTAACCTTCAACTAAAAACTCCCATAGCCCATACCGACCCAAATTGTTCGCATTAAATACATACATAGTTTTTAATCCCCAAAAATAAAAATAAAAATAAAAATAAAACCTAGTATAAAATAATTTTTAAGCCAATAACTTACATGATTGACCCAGAAACAGCTTTAGAGATAACCAACTAATACAGTAAACTGCAATGAAATTATACAAATAGTTCCAAGCATATCTATCTTCTCATTCCATTACACATAACTTATGTAGTATTGTACAACAAAGTGTGAAAAAACTGCATTTCCATCATCTCTTTCCCAAGTTTTGTTTCCACTTCTAGCCAAAGTAAATTATAAAATTCTCTGAACTAAAAGAAAAAGACTTGCATTTTGTAATGTGCCGCATGCACGTTTATGGCTTGTCAATCAAGAATAATCCCATTCTGCTCATATTGTTAAAAACTGCTGCCTAAAGTGAAAAGATAGTTTGTATAGATTTATTTATTGTGAATCTTGAATATCTGATTAGAAAAATAGAAAGTTATCACTCATTTATTATTCCCAAGTAATCATGATCTTATTAGAATCATGTTATCATAGTTAATTATTTAATGGTCACTTAATGTATCTTTAGTTAAGTTCAGATTGTCTCTATTTTACTTCTCAGTTAACGATTCTTACCTTTAGAATAATCATGTTTGTAATTCTTTATTAGAAGCTTTCAATCTCCATTGTTTAATACAGCGAATTACCAATTCATGGTGTTAGAGCCATTAAAATGTTTTTGGCAAATTTTTTTTAATCAAAAATTTAACGGTGATCCTGAAAAGTTTTTTTCAGAAGTTTTAATTGATTTATTTTCCAACAAAAATTGAAAGTCTATTGAGGCATTCTTTTAAAACTAGCGTCTTCTACAAAATCGAGGGTTTTTTAAACCCCTATTTTTCCTGCTTGGTCACACGAATTGCAGCTGCAGACGTTAATTTTTGGTGCGTTTTACGTCACAAATCTGGGCGCCTCTGTTTGAGTTGCCATTTTCTGCAACAAGTTTTTAGACCCATCGAAACTTGCCAGCTATGTCTAAGGTTTGACGTGTTTCATGGCAGTGCACGATTTTGCAGCTGCGAAAGAAATTTTTTGTGCCGTTTTTTCTCTTCTGCAACTGCATACAAGTCTTTCCTGCTCAGAAAAGCCAGATTGAGTGCCATGTCGAGAGTTCTAAGCCCACATTTCAGATCTTCTGCATGTTTCAAAGTTCTGGGCGCCCTTTTTTTCTACAGAACCCTTTCAGATCTTCCGCACAGATTAAGATTACTCTGTTTCTTTGCCCACAATATGAATTTTTTTTAATAAAACCCACGGCCATGGTTTGTCTCAGACCCTCTGTTAGGTTTTCTCTGAGCAATCTCTTCAGTGCAGCTAGGGTTTTGCTACAGATACTTTTTACGATTTCTTTGAAAAAAATGTCTGAAATTTTTGGCCTGGAGTTTTCTACGACCTAGGGTTTCTATTGTGCTAGGCTTCCTCAACCCTGTCAGAGTTCTGCAATTTTTTTCACTGTTTTTTCGCAATACAATCAGCAGTTGCAATTTTCTGCTCTGCCCCTGTAAGATCCCCTACCTTTTTGTCCTTAAATGTTAGGTTTTGTGATATTAGCACTTCGTCAAATAGTTTGCATGCAAGGTCAGTTCTGAAATTTTGAGTCCTTGAGCCAAGAAAATACATAACAAGGTACAAACTCTTGTATAGGATATTTTGTCAAACACTTATGCAGTTATGACAGACTGAGATAACTACTTAGAATGTATAGACAATACTTCAAGCACTGAACACTTTCATGCCATATTTCTCTCTCAAAGACTTCAACTTCATTTATAAGCATTTATACAGACACTTGGCAGATATGTCAATCTGAAAATGCACCAGACTATTCAAAGACATTCCATCATATAGTTTACATACAAACTAACTGCTGCTTAAATACAGTGCTGGTTATTACAATATCAGAAATAAAATTCAGTCACTCATATTACAATTTTGAAGACTTAGACAAAATCTCAAATGGCGATTAATGTAGTGTTCAGCTTACTAACCAGCTCCTTGACGTAGACCAGAATTCTACTAGGTGATCAGGCTGCTTCCAAGATAGTCTCGACACTTAAGAATGTCTTCAACGCCCAGCAATGGCAACTACAGCACTCTTTGACCAGTCGTCCCCATGTATAATGATTGCAGCTTCAATAACCTGCCCAGACACAATGTACAGGAAATTATCCAATGCAAGGCACTCCGCTCTCCACAAACTGGTCACTAATATATGGACGCACAGATCTCCAGACAGCCTGATCACAGATGTGAATCACTAGGGACTTCATGGATTGTGACTGAGAATGTTAAATCTCCATACGTCCCCCTTATAGGTTCTGTAGCATGAGTTCGCTTCTACATACATTCATTCAGCTGTGATAACCAGAATAGACGACTCCTCTAGATTGGTACCTGCTCTCCCAATGACTGCAGTCTCTGCTATTCAAGAATCCAACTTAAACTTTGATTTCAATGGTAGACTCCGAAATGAATCTACTCACAAGGAAGGTCTGGGTTTGCGTCCAACCTTCAGCTTCCTAAGGGTTTTCGTCCTTAGAAACCAGTCACTGACTTTCAGTAACAAGAAGAAATGGCTTCCATATAATATTCACGTAACATGCTCTTCAAGGAAGACATGGTTCGTTTATAAAGACTCCTCAAACTCCAAGTGAACCTCCACGCTCAATGTGGGATAAATCATCCATTACTTTTAATTCCTCCTTATGAAGTAGCTTCTCAAACAAGTTGGAGAGCTTTATTAATTAAAGTGACTTTATATTGTCATTTTGTAAAGTCACTTTATGAAAACGACTTAAATACACTTTAGCACCCTTTATGTCATCATATCATAAAGTCATTTAATATAATTAATATTATTAAAGTTAAACTTGTTTTAACTTTAATAATTTATCTTAAATCATTAAACCCTTAAATTTCCAATATCAACTCATGGGAATAATCCATCCCCTTTCCAAATATAGATATGATGTCAACTAATCACCTCGGTGACTTACTATAAAATTTAAATAGTATGTATGAGCAAAACATCCAAGTGACTTGCTAAAAATAGTAAGTGTGAATCAATGTGTCCTTAATGATCTCCAAAAGGCACACCACAAATATAATATAACACTTGGCAGAATAATATTGAAATAAGCACCAAAATTTGGGTACATTGCAGTGCCTAGAAGTTCAGGCCATGCTTGCTGGAATTTTTTTACCATGTTTTTTGTGCACTGGAAAATGGGAGGGACAGCGTCATTGACGAACATAATGTTGGGAAGCAGTCACCACTTCAACAGAAAAAATTACAACACATGGAAGCAACACATGATCATGATTTTTTAGTACAAGTGCTTGGATAACATTGCTCTTGGTAAAGATGCTCATCCCACAATTGTAGGCTAAGATCGGGACAAGTTTGATGAGCACAATTGGCTATGCTCCTCAAGTTATCAGTCACTAATGACTTCCACAATTGCCGATTTACAAGAGAGCTACAGAGATTTGGACACATCTAAAGGATCCCCGTGAAACATCAAACAAGAGCAGAACATTCTGTCCGGGGACAATAAGATGTCTTTGCAGGAGCATCTTATGAAGATTAAAGAGATGTGTGATCAAATGGTTGCCACTGGTCGAACAATGGGAGAAGAGGATATGGTGGTCATAACGTTGAAAAGCTTACCACGATCCTACAAGCACTTCAGTGAAACTCTCAACATTAAATCCACCAATGTTGATCTAAAGTTTGATGATCTGTGCACCAAACTCCTACTACAAGGCAGGTGGAAACAGCAATTTGGGAGCAGCCAAACAACTACTGTGGAACAAACATTTACTACCAAAGCCAAAGACAAAGGCAAAGGCAAAGGCAACCCCTTTCAGCAAAAAGGGCAAAGCAAACCTGAGAAGAGTTCCAAGAAGGTACTCACATGTTTTTATTGTGGTAAACTTGGTCATATGAAGAACCAATGTAGGAAATATTTGGTTGATGAAAAATCCAACCACGGAGGGTCTCACCAGAAGGTCCATGTTGCAGAGCATACTGAGTAGGAGTCTTCCTTTTATGCATTTATGGCCAAAAGACCAATAGATCATATCAAAACATCTGCTAGTGCTTCTCTGCACTTTACACACAAAAGAGATTGGTTCACGGAGTAGACACCTTGCTTCAATTTAGTAATCTTTGGCAGAGATCAAGCGTATACAATTGTCAACAAGGGCAACATTCAGCTTACATCTGGTGGGAGAAATCTCCTGTTTCTCAACTTATACTATGTTTTGGGAATGGAGCTCAATCTGCTCTCAGTGAATCAGATTATGCAAAATTGTTCAAAGTTGGATATTGTCTTCAATACAATTAAGTGTCATATTGTTGACAAAGAGTCAAAGACTACAATTGCAGTTGGCCTCAAAGTTCATGGATTATTTTGTCTTGTTGATACCAGACAACCTTAGAGCATGCAATGGCTGCGAAGAGTTCATCCATCAATTCTCTTTGGCATCAGCAGTATGGACATCTCAACTTATCATATCTCTCTCAATTGACTTGGAAGAATCTAGTACATGACTTACCTGAGATTTAGTCACAAAAACATGGAGCATGTGGAGCTTGTCACGCAGGGAAGCAACATCGTACTCCCTCTTCATAGATGGAGACTTTTGGAGAGCATTCAAAGTCTTGCAGCTAGTTCATGCAGATTTTTGTGGACCAATGAATATTGCATCGGTCTCTGGTACCAGGTATTTTCTTTTGTGTGTAAATGATTTCAAAAGGAAAATGTGGGTGTTTTTCCTAAAGGAAAAATCCAATGTGTTTAATGAATTCCAAGAGTTTAAAGCATTAGTTGAAAAAGAGTCAGGATGTCAGATCATTACTTTTAGGTTAGATAATGGGGGGATTTTGTTCCAATGAATTCTCCAACTTCTGTGCTACACGTAGTATTAAGTGTCAACTTACCACACCCTACACCCCTCAACAAAATGGTGTTGTTGAGAGGAGGAACCCTACTATTGCGGAAATGGCGCGATCTATGTTGGAACATAGAAATGTTCCTAAGAAATTTTGAGCAGAGGCAGTGTATTCTGCAGTGTACCTTTTAAATTTGTCTCCCTCACAGGCTGTCAAGAAGACCCTAGAGAAAGCATGGTCTGGAAGGAAATCAAATATCAATCACCTGAAGGTTTTTGGTTCAACAACATATGCTTGGATTACATATGCAAAAAGGACCAAACGGGATTCCAAAAGTCAGAAGTTGATGCTTACAGGCTACGGTGACAATCATAGATTCATAATGCCTATTAGCTGATTGATGTGGACACTGCTTGCCTCACATTCAGTAGAGATGTGCTTTTTGATGAAGAAGCTGGGCCCTTTATGCTCTCTTCTCCTATCTAGAGCCCTGAAGATCAGCCTACAAAGAAAAAAAATTTGGGTGATATGCCTCCATTTGCTTCACCTTCAAAGAGGGATTTTGAAGATTCTGAACCTGAACTAGTGGAATCTCCTAGGCATGACATTGTACCATTTGATTTCCCTTCGGATAACTCGGATCAACATCCAAAGGAGTTCATTCTTGGAAGCCCAAGACATGATGATCATCCTGATTCGGAAAAAGATGGTTCTACTCTCTAGCCTAAGAGTTGGGAAAAGCTTATTGATAATGTTCGAGATGAAGAGCTTGTTGAGGGTAGATCATCCAGAGGCAAGAACAAGAACACGGTCAATTTTTCTCTTATGGCCAACCTTCAGAGTGTCTATGAGCCCCAGAATTATTCAAAGGCAAAAGGGATACCCGAATGGGAAAAGGCTATGGAAGTTGAGCATCATAGTCTTTTGAAGAACAACAATTGGGTTCCGTCAGATCTTCCACCAAGGAAGAAACCCATCGGCTGCAAACAGGTCTATAAAGTGAAGTGCAACGCTAATGGAACTCTTGATAAATACAAAGCTCGATTGATGGCTAAGGGCTTCTTGCATAAAGGAGTTGACTATAAGGAAACCTTTGCTTCTACAACAAAGATGAGCACCATCAAACTGGTTCTAGCCATATAAGAGTGCACACATACACAATGCCATACAATACTTCAATTAAACCATTGGGCCATGCTATATCTCTTTGTCGTCAGACAAGGATAATATGCTTCCTTCACTGGGATAACTTATATAAGGAACCTTGCACCGTGTATTTTACATCATTTCCAAAGAAGTTCCCAATTTCAACTTCAACCAGAGATCATGACATTGGCCTTAGTACTATCTTCTTAGCATATATATCAACTGGACAGCTCAATTCACATGCCATACACCTAGGGACAACTTTTTTATATGCAGTATCATGTGCTATATCTTTGTAAAATCATACTAGCACTATTAATTAATAAATACTAATAGTGAAAGACAGCTGCAATGTGGCACGACGTGTTGACTGGTTGACTAGAATTAGTTGAGTTAAATAGGAGCTTAATTACACTTAAATGAAATTGTGGTCCTCAAGTAAGGGTCTATTCTCCCTCCTTGCCTGAATTATGCATAAAAGATTCATTGAAAGTCATTTAGTTCTTTCTGTAATGTTCATCTGCTTTTCTCCCACCCACGAGATGGATGTAATTAAATGCATCTCTCCATCAAGAATACAGCTGATACTGCAGATGTGGAGGATTGAAATGGTCCTTAAGAAGGCTGGGAAGTATGTTAAGAAAAAGTAAAATGTGGGGATCAAATTCCCCGTCCTTCTGTGTCCTTTCCAGTTTTCACAAATCCTGGAGAGTTTTTCACATGCTTAGGAATATTTTCCCAAGAAAAATGGACGAGGGAAAATTCTGAAAACAATTTTCAATTATATTTTGGAAAATTAAAAGAATCATTTGGAAATATAAGAACTTCAACCACTATTTTATTAAAGAACGTTGATTCACCAACTCTATGCACTAATTGAATCATCCCTGCTCAAAAACCAAAATGAGAAATAACGAGTAACCACATCCAATACACGATGAACCACACCAGACATTATTAAGTATTATAACGTTAAACCCAAAAACCTATGAAGGTAACAGTGATTCAGCTATTAAACCAAGCCATGAGCAAATCATCACTGATCCAAATATGTTAAGTTGAAAACCAAAAATGCAAGTCATTAATTCCTAAACGTTAAAAACTTAAAACCAAGTCTAAATCAATTAGTTGTACATCAAGCCTCTACTTCTCATCCTCGGCCACAAAGCACTTAAATGAATAATAAAGAACCCCACCTCCACGATGTTTATAATTAGATATTCTCCAACCAGGACTAAAAAGGTTTTTGGGGGTGTATACACTTCAACTCAAAAAACTACAAATAAAAAAAACAACAAAAATATATATGCTTAAGGTTTTTGGAATTGCACATCCATTGAGAGCTTCTGGATTTAACTGTATATATATATTTTGTATCAATGTTTCTAAGAATCATACTTCTCTCTTCTCTAGCTCACTCTATCCTGATGATGAATCATAGAGTATAATTTGTTGATACAAAATATACATACAGATAAATTGAGACGCTCTCAAATTCAATCAATATGGACTGTGGAAATCTAATGTTTTTAATTACATATCTATCTCAAAATATATGGAAGCAACGGAAAGATAACAAACTGTTACGAGTTAAGAAAGTGGATATTCTCCAATCAAACCTCAAAGACACTTCTTAAAAGTAATTGGATAATGCCCAACCAGACTATTGAGAAAAAATAAACGCAATTCCAAGGCTATTGTAATTGATCGTTCTCCAAACAGAATGAAAAATCATCCATCTCCAAGATTTTTCGAAGTGGGCTTTCTCCAACAGCCTCAACAGAAGAAAACAGAGATCTATCTCCATGATTTCCGAAGTGGGTAATCTCAAAATAGATCAAAAAATGTCTCCAACGCTATCCGATTTGGCTAATATTAACCAGGATTGAAAGCATCTACCTCTATACAGAGAATTCTCCAAACTGGACGGCAAAAATTAATCTTCAAAGCTTTTGGAAGTGAAAATTCTCCGGTCTCGGCAATAAAATCTACTTAGAAGAAGGCATTCCCCAACAATGTAAAAAGGAATAAAATATCATTGAAAATGGGTATAGAAGAAACTGTACCAGAAAGCAGTAACAGTAGAGAAGTCGTCAATGGATAGCATGATAGAAAAGGCCGCAACAGAAAAGCAGAACTGCCCTAGTCTGAGTGAAAGACCTCCAAGTGTTCCGGGCATTCCTTGATAATCCTTCATTCTTACCCTCGGAGCAATCACAACATCTGTTTGTGGAACCTCTATGGGATGCACAGCTGGATGACTTGAATTCATCGTTCTGATGTCTTCACTTGTCCTCTGCGCCCAACCCCAATTTCCTTCTCATATCTGAAAGCCCCTGAAATAATTGAGAAGAGTTGGGCGAGGGGGTGAAGGGAGAATGCTGGTTTTGTAAAATCTGTAATTGTGGGTATGGGAAAAAATCTATATGAGATAAATTAATGAAATGTTATTATCTACCGTCTGCTATGATCTTCTTTCCCTGTTTATGGGCTTCTTTCTTTTTGTGGGCGAAAATAAAAAATGAAGAACAAATTGAAAAGAGGTGCGTAGGATGCAGCATCACCATCTTAAAAGCGAAAGTTTGCATAATTTTACGATGTGGGGTCTTTTTCGCTATTATATTATATTATATAATTTGTTGGCATTGAACACTATGAGTCATGACCATGATTTCTCTTCAATTTTCGAAGTCGGCTGCTTGTCTCTAGATTTTTGATGTGCTAAATGTTTTAATTCTTGAATGATGAGATGTAAAATATTGGTCTTTATTGTTTTTTTTAAAAGGTAAAATATCACAACTTAACATCCTTTTGGAAATTGTGTACATCATGAGATATAGATTGCACCTTGCCCTTTTCATGAGGGTTACTTCTTTCACAAGGATGTACATATAGTTGTAATAATCATATTATGTATATTTGAAATGTTTTGTATAGCCTTTATATTTGTATGTGTCTTTTGTTATTTTATTTTATTTTTGTTGGAGATTCAAAATCTTTTTGGCTAAAAGTCTAAGGGGTATCCATCCCGCCAAAAGGGCACGATCGTGGCCTCATCTCTTATGGTGTCTGAAGCCTTTACAAGTAGCAAGACTTGATCCCTGGTGGGCTCATTAAGAACCAAACAACTTCACCAACATGTATAAGGTTTTTGAGCTTTGATTTCTGGGTTTAGATTGTGTGTATTTTTAAGCATCAAAAATACAC
This sequence comes from Thuja plicata, assembly GCA_018584345.1. NCBI lineage: Eukaryota > Viridiplantae > Streptophyta > Pinopsida > Cupressales > Cupressaceae > Thuja > Thuja plicata. The sequence goes on from MU226623.1 coordinate 158,939, forward strand.
ACAATCTAAACCCAGAAATCAAAGCTCAAATTCAATGGATTGTGGAAATCTAATCGATTTAATGTATAAGGTTGTTTTATATTAGTGAAATATTTTGAGTTTAGTTATATGTTTTATTAATGATATTGTGTGATGAGAAATAAAAAGAAGGGGTCATCACGGGATGTGAGTCATAATCTTATGATTATGACTCATATTGACTAGGGGAACCTTCTAATTGTGATTCAGGATATTTTCTCATTGTTTTTATAGTTCTTGTTGCGTAGTAGTTTGAGTATTTTGTTTTAATCTATCTAACATTTTATCTTGCTTAGATTTCATTCCACCCATTTTTTTATAAATTAGCATAACATATATTTTCTAAAATGATGTAATGAACATTTAGTCTTGAAATAAAATTAAAATTATTAGGACTCAAACCAATCTCCATGGGGTCCTCACCATGACTAACATCAAAAAATCATATTTTTATACTTATGTTTCTAACTTAATATAATTGGTTAGGCTATTACATCCAAAAAAAAATGCATGTACTTTTAGTTTAGGGAAAGATGATTAAATTATTGATGGAAAAAGTTGTTAAGAAATTAAACTCTAAAGAGAAAGCACATAAGATCAATGCAATGGCTAAAACATCGCACACAATTATATGAAGGTTGGAGAGATAAAATAAGATTTTTAAATTCAAAAGAGAGATATCGTATTTTGAAGTGTAATAAAACTAATTATATTATATTGATTGTTTTAGGTCAATTAAATAGATATATCTAATAAAACATCTTTTTATCTCATAGATCTTAGTGAATCTCTCTTGTATTTTATTGTATTGTCACACTTGTATATTCATTTATGTATTATGATGTATTTAAATGATATATTTTACCTTATCGAGATTAGTTTGTATTCCTTTATATATTATATGTACTTACAACAATATTTTGAGCATCACTTGAATAGTATATTATTTATGAATATAATTATAGAAAACTAATCTAAATTAAGGTACTATCCTATTTTGAATGAAATATCAATAAATTAAGTGTTTGCAACTTATATTTTGAATAATATTTTTTAATAAGTGTATTAGTAAATGACTTAATAATGGATTAGTTTAACAATATTTGCTCATCCTCTAGTTCTTAAAATTAGGTTCTCGTTTCTTTTAAGTGTTATCAATTACAATTGACCTCAAAGTAGGTAAACTTAAGTGAACTTGTCTAATTTATTTAAGTCTCTTAGATTTGAACACACATATACACCCTTATTTAACTTAATGGATAAAATTTCATTCTTGTTTGAACTATTTATTAGTTCTAGGGATTCTTACAATTAAACTAGTATAATTGAACTTTTTAACTTTGCAATAAGAAAATAAGCTAATTTCTATTACTTAAATTGTATCAAATTACACTTAATTTATAGATAAATTTTTATTAATGAATATATAAATATTACTAAAGAAAAATAATATAATTACACTATTCACCTTTTGTAAATCAAATAAATTCAATAGTAATATTAATTGCCTTTGCGGTTAAAATATGGAGTGAAAGTGTCTACAAAAGGGGTTTAGAACTAAGATCGATGGAGAGATCTCCATAGGGAGAATTAGATCTAGGTGAAAAGCATGTTGATTGGAAGTTGGTGAGACAAATTTTGTAATTGGGGATGGGAGGATTTGTGGAAGAAATGGAGAGGGTTTCCTCCTAATAAGAGTTGTTATCAACTTTTAACAAAAAGTCCTAGAAGGATGATGGGGCCTCGTTCAAGAAACCAAGGATTTGACAAACAAAGCAGATGGTACACAAAAAGAAGATGGAAGAAAAAAAATGGCACACACTTGCTCATGATCGATATGGATCTCAAAGAGTAGAAGGTTGGCTATAGGTGCAAATAAAATTCCTATTGAGCCCAAAGGTGTAGGTTTCTACATTTGTTTTGATCGCACTAGTGATGGCCTAACTAGCTATATAGCGAAATTAAAAGAGACTTTTTTGTGAAATGGGTCAGAGAATGGTTGGTACTAGGATAAATTTAGGAACTGATGCAATAAGAATTGGGGAAAGGAAACAAAGTTGAAAACCCTAAAAAATATTTATTTCTTGGTTGAATGTGAATGTAATATATAAAAATGAACGATTGCCCATATATGATGGGAGGTTATGGATTTTGCATCAAAGATTTTGAACCAAATTTAATCCATTGAAAGATGAAGTTTTAGAGGTTCCAAATTAGCTAAGACTACAACTTACCTTCAAAGTATTAGGATTCAAATACCCTTAAAAGTATTAGTGAGTAATTTAAAACTTTTTTATGGCGGTTGAACACATAGAAGATAGGAAGTTTAGTGTATAGTCAGAAAATGGAAGCACTTCCATTTTGGACTGGTTTAGCCCTTCGAGTAAGTGGTTTGGGGTCATGTCAAGCACCTTGAATGGTTCTTTGACTTGGATTTAGTTTTTCCCCTTGTTCTGCCCCATTTTCCACTTCTCTTCGGCCTATTTTTGGCACCCTGATCTGCAAATCTGAGTTTCTTGACCGCAGGGTCAAGGTCGACCTTCTGGGTCAAGTTCAACCTCGACCCTGACCTAGGTCATGGTTGACCTTGACCCTGACCTAGGTCAGTGTTGACCTCGACCCTGACCCAGGGTTCAATTCTCAAGTTTCCAGGGTTTCCAGATGTCGGGCTTTAGAAAGATTTAATTCCCGCTTTCAGGTCGGCTGTTTCGGTCTTCGAGGCAACAACTCTTGAAATTACATTTAATATAGGTCCACTTCTAATGGTATAGGTCTAATTGGAATTTAATTCTCCTATGTAGGCCTCTCTAAAAGATTGTTCCCTAGATTGGTATATAAGGAAGCCTTCTCTCATTTTCTCTAACAACTATCTAAGCAAGTGAAGGACAAGCTAAGAAGAAATTTCATCCATCCAAACTCTTTGCATGATATATTGAAGCATTTAAGCATTCAAGCACATTCAAGCATTCAATTCATCAAGGAGATCCATTGGTAGCCATTGAAGGATTCAAGCTCTATGGAGCCCTCTTGTTGAAGATTTCTCCATCCACATCCATGCAAGCCTCTTACTATTCCAAGATCCATTCAAGATTGGTGTTGAAGATCTAAACACAATTGATTGAGACATCCTACATTCTACATTCTACATTCATTTCATGCATACATACTTGTGGATCCAATGATTTGAATCCTCCACAAGGGTTTCTATGCAAGCAAGGTGAATTAGTTTATTTGCTTTGTTTATTTATGCAATTTCAATTATACTTTAAGGTTAATTCAAAAACTGGGGTTTGACCAAGGCAAACCCCTCCCCCCCAACAAACAAAACCATTTTTCTTGTAGGTAGAGATATCTAGGACAGCAAATCTAAGAGCAGATTTGGATACTCTTTTCGGCCAACTTTCGAGATCTGTAAACATAATTTTTTTCGGAGCAGTGCAGGTCGAGGTCAACATTTTGGGGTACAATTACACCCCCGCAAAGAGGTCAAGGTTGACCTGTCTTAGAAAAGAAAAATATTTTTGGGTTTTGTCTGTCTCTGTGTTTCTGTTCCGAATCCGGTTGCAGAATTTCCCGAAACTCAACATAGACATCAGAAAATAGGCTTTTTCATATCTGCTATATTTTGAGGTTAGTACTTGTCTTCCATTAATTTAAATTAAGGTCTTAATCAATTCTATTATATACTCTTCATCCATTATTCAGGATTATAAGGCTTTCTTCTTTCTTCCTATTTCTGATTGATTGATGCATCTGTGCATTAACCATTTTCTTATGGTTGATCAAAGTGGATATTTTCTTTGTGAAATTTGGGGCTAGGAAGAGAATCTTATCTTCCCCTCAATACCATTTCCAAACCATCACACATATCTTTCCATCATCATTTCATACACATTATCATCATTTTCTTATCTTACATTTTGGTGAACCCACGATAGACAACTCTTTCTTTTTGGTGTTAGATTTACATTTCATGTTAGATCTTGCATGCATATTAGATTAGCCTTCTTTTATGTTCTTTCATTTACATTTTCTTAGTTTAGTTCTTTTACATTGCATTGGTGTATGAGCTTTATGTTGAGATTGCTAAAACGCAATGCAACCAAGATCACCTGCATGCAAAGACTATTACACAGAATGAAACAGACAGAAGAGAGAAGACAGAATCAGCTATGGCGGCCGATAGGCCAGAGAATGCAAACACATGTTGACAGAAATTATCTTCTATATTCAACAATGTAAAATGATTACAACTCCTTATGAAATACAAAGATGACAATCCTTATAAAGGATGTCGAAACCCTAAAAGGGCAACTGCTAGGAAATAGAAACTTTCCTAAGACTAAAGAAACTGCCTAAGTGAAACTTAAGCAC
>MU226623.1:165397-193021 GCA_018584345.1 Thuja plicata
CCTTATAAAGGATGTCGAAACCCTAAAAGGGCAACTGCTAGGAAATAGAAACTTTCCTAAGACTAAAGAAACTGCCTAAGTGAAACTTAAGCACTAAAGAGCAATTGCTAAATTACTCTAACACTTTACTACCTCTATTCCTACCTATAATATCCCGGTTAGAAGAAGTCACAGACTTATGGGTTCCTTTGATCCTGAGTCTTCCTCTCCTTTCTGTAGGATCCCGAATGATAATTTGATCACTTATGATTCTCATCCTTCTACGGAGCATAACTCTTCTCACTCATCTCATGATGAGGATGATGCTTTAAGAGTTCCTCCTGAACAAGTCCAAAAACTGTCAATTGAGCTTGATAAAATGGGAAATTGGCTTATTCAAGAAAACCATAATCAAGATTCTATTCAAGCTATAAAGGCTCTTAAGAATGTCCTACGTGATAGTGATCAAGGTGTTAATCTCTTGCATGGTATTACTCATCTTGTGCATTTAAATGTTAAACCTTTAGCTCAAGAAGCTCAAGATTTAGGATTTACTCCTCCTGTCACTAGTGTGGAACCTTCTTTTGTTCCTTTACCTAGAAATCCTACTTATACTCTTCCTTTAGTGACTACATTTCTTACATTTTCCAATCCTCTAGCTTTATATCTTCCACTTCCATCTCTTCATGTGAGTGTTCCACCGGTATCTTTACCTACCTCACAGCCTTCATACCATAGTGCTCCTTTTACTTATTCCAATCCTCTTCCAACTGTGGTTCCAAGTGTTCCACCGGTTGTGTCTTCTATTCCCGCCGCTTCCTACACTTTTCCTAGTGTTCCTAATATTTCTATGCCTCCTATTTCTTCTAATGATTCCATCATCATTAGTCTGGCTCAAACTATTTCCTCTTTACAACAACAACTTGCATCCTTAACTCAATCCAAGTTTAGTATTCCTACATGTGACATGGGTAGTCCTTTATCCCTAGACATTATTCGCGCTCCTGTCCCTTAGCAAGTCGATATGCCTCATCTTGAGAATTACAATGGTAAAGGAGATCATGTCACTCATGTTAAAAAATTTCAAATCCTTTGTAGTGACTATGCTCATGACCATAGGATTTTAGCCAAGTTGTTTGTTAGAACCTTTCGTGATAAGGCCTTGTAATGGTATTGTTCCTTGCCTCCTTATTCTATTGATTCTTTTCCAAAACTTGCTAATACCTTTATCCAACAGTTCCAAAATAACATTGGTCTGCAAGTGTCCTTAATTGATTTGATGCATTGTAAATAGAATACTAAAGAAAAATTGACTGAATTTATTGGTAGATTCAAGCATTTGTATGCTCATATTTCTTACCCTATTCCTGATATTGATATTCAACATATGTTTATTTCAAATTTGCAAAAGGATATTATAGATAAGATTATGGTTACTAAATTTACGTCTTTTCAACATGTTTGTGCAGCGCTTCATCATTATCAATTACAAGTGAGTCAATTTGAGAGCAACACTCCAATGGCTCATGTTCCAGTTGATAAGATTGATGTTGCTCCTAATCCCAACAAGTTTTAGAAGCCTAAAAAATATGTCAAAATCAATAAACAAGCAAATGCAGTTGTTGTTACATCCCACAATGCCACTTATGCATCCACTTCTTTTCGTTTAAATCATACATTTACTCCTCTTTCTGAGTCTTTACATTTTATTATGAGTAACTTGTTGACTGCTAATATGATTACTTTGCCTTCTATTTGACCTCTTCTTCCTACTACGATGGCATCAAAATCCTTTGATCCCAAAGCCTTTTGTCAATATCATCGTCAGATTGGCCATGATACTGAAAAGTGTTATCCTCTAAAATATAAGGTTCAAGATTTAATTGATTATAATGCTTTATCTGTTGATAATTTTCATGGTAGTGGGAACAAATTTGTCTCTCCTCCTAATCAAAACCTAAAAATCTATACGAACCCTTTGCCTACACATGATACTAATACCATTGTTCAACCATCTTCTATGGATATTGTTTATGATTCAAAGATTGATGATCTCAATCATATTGTTAACCATGTGGAGCATGTTGTTTTGTCTCAACCTTGTCTCCACCCTAGCCTCAATCTCAACCTCCTATTCAAGTTCCTCCATTTCAACCTCAACTTTAAGTTCCACCTCAACCTAAATCGAAACCTCAATCTAAACCTTCAAAACAACCTAAGGATAAAAGACCTAGGGAACTCTCGATCACCTTTGATGATTATGAGACTATTAAAGCTCTTGATGGTCCCCTCTACATTTATGAAAGGATTGCTAAGATACCTATGCATGCTTGTCTTGTTGATCCTACTTCCTTAGTCAATGTCATCACTGAAGAAAATATTTTTATGAAGAACTTACAACATGATTATTATGATATATCTGATGTGTGGATCCAAACTTGTAATGGTTTTATCTATCCATCATTTGGTTCTATTAACCTACTTGTTGAACTTTATGGTAAAGTTGTGGACACTGTAGACGTCTAAAATCATCCTTATATTAATTTAATTAATATTCCCTTAGCATTATAATTAATTTTAATTAATTAATTATATTTGTTATATTCTTCTATTTATTTAATTAAATATAATTCACTTTCCATAGTATTTGAATTTAATTAAAATACTATCCCCCTTTGATGTATTAAATTTTATTTAATACATTCCCCTTCATTAGTCCCCTTTAAATAAAATTTTAATTTATTTATTCCACCATATGACTTAAATTCTACTAAACCAAATTAATCTAAATTTTAAATTTAGATTAAGCTAATTTGAACCTAGATCCTACCCTACCTCACATCACTCTCACCAAATAAACCTATTCACTAATTAACTAAGGTTAATTAGGCTAATTTCTTGATTCCTACACTAATTAGTCCTAATTATTTGCTCACACATGTGTGAGCAAATTTCCAAAAATTCACTTTTCTAAATAATCCTTATTTGGTGCCAACAAGGTTTCTTACACCCATGATGACACCTTCTTACACTTTCTAAAAGTGTTCTATTGGCCCAAATCTCTTACACCTCTTACAAGATCCTTCACATGTGTGCTTTAAGTATATTTTGACCCATCACATCCAAAATTGCTCACACATGTGTGAGCAAAGTGGGCCTCTTGCATGGCTTATGTGTCCCTCGTGTGGCACCTATGTGGATGTCACATGAGCTCCACCTCATCCAAGCCCTCTCTCTCCTCTGAAAAATCTATAAATAGATGCCATTGTCAAGAGCAAATCAACTCCCTTTTATGCATTGTTATCATGTTAAAATAGCTTTAGAATTCATGTTCATGCTCTCATGCTTTAGTTCATTTGAATCTAGATATTATATGTTAGGATTAATGGAATGAACTTAATTTCCTTTCAGTCCATCTTGCATATCATTCTTAGCATAGTTTTGCATCATTTTCATACTTTTGATGAAGGCTTGAGACAAGTTCCTCATACTTTTTCTTGAGCTCTTCATTACATCCATTAGCTTGCATTTTAAGTTCTTCATCCATCAATTAGTGGGATTAAGCATATTGTGTTGGGAGAGCACACCCACAAACCTTCTCTAAGAGAAAATCAACAAGGCATTGGGTGCCCTTGTTCGGCTCATCGGAGGTTATGATGGAACTCTTGTTGTTAGAGTATGTTTCCTAGATATGTTAATGTAGATTATTGATGTATTTCTCTAATGTTTGCATGTCTGAGCATGCTCCCAATAGGTAGGTTTCTAGCATATACATTTTGGCACGCCTGGTGGGACCCACGTCCCTTATTTTCTAACATTTTTTTTTACAGATTTTCCACAATTTTGGAAATTTTCACGCAGACTCGTCTCTGCTCTGGAGTCGCCATTTCTGCAGATTACCGTCTGTGCTTTTCGGCTGTCTGCGACACTCGGTCGGCTGTGCATATAACTCACCGTCTCTGCCTATTCAGAAACAGACTCATAAGACTATGATTTAAACTATTTTTATCAAGTTTTTAGTATTTTAACTCTCGTGTTTTTTACAGTAAGGCAATTTTTAAGAGTTAAATGTTGTCTAATTTGGTAAAAAATCTTATTTTTAACTCTGATTAAGTCTATTTTTAGCAGAATTTGACTGTGTTTATTTGGTCATCTATGCAGGTGATTCATCATTTTTGTAGATCGCCGTCTGCGTAGATCATTGTTTGCGCAGATCACCGTCTGCGAGACTTGGCCATCTGCGTGTTTTCTTGGGTTTAATGATTTTTTGCAACAGTTAATATTTGAAACTTCAAGACCCCTAATGGATTTCATGCAGGTTCCCTGATGGTTTTTAACATATTTTTAAAAATGAACTTGTATGGTTAAACACTTGTCTTGGAATGTATGTTGTTTAAAATTTACCTCACTCAATCTTGAATGTTAAGGGAATGAACTTCAACCAATTTTGAATGACATAAGGCAAATTAACACACCTTTTATAAGCTTTCTTTTTTCTGTGTGGGAAACAAATTGAACCTGAATGATTAACCATACTATTGTGTCTTTTGCTTAGGTAGAAAACACTTAGTTGCTTCTAAATAGGTTCAATTTGGAATGAATACTTCTTGGTGTGTTTGAAGAAGTATTTTTCAACACTTCTTTAGAGCTATTTTGTTATTTAGATTAAAACCCTTAATATAAGTGATGTTATGATTAAGTTATAGTCGTATCCTCTCCCCTCGCCTTCGTGGATCTTGGGTGAAGAAAAAGCTTAGCTTAATCAAGCTTCTAGAGGGGCATGTCTAGAGGGTGTGCTTCCCGTTTAGAGGATGACCTCAAACTGGTAATCCCTTCGGCCGGTATAGAAATAAAGTGTGACCCAAAGGTCCTTTTTATCCCTTCAAGCTCAGGTGAGTCGTGTTCAATGGTAGTCCATATTGAGTGAATATCCTCAGCTTACTGGCATGGTTGAACTAGAAACTTAAGTGTCTCACGTCGTACAAACTGATTGCGGGGACGCCACAAAACCTTGCTAGCAACTGTAACTTAGTAGCCTACCTGGTTCACCTCCGAATAGTGACTTATTATAGTGCAAGGGGAGGGAATATTCTCCCCCCGAGATTCCAATCATACGTGTCCCAGGGTATTGTGTTGCGAAAGAGATCTTCGTAGCACGATAATAATACCTGAAAAAAGGCAAAAACACGGGTGCCCTTCCAGGGGTGACACTGCTATGTGAGCTGAAGGACCACCAAGCAATGGGCCTATAATATTTCATGTGAAGCCAATTTCCTAAGGTAGCTGCTATTTGAATTGTCTTCGTTGTGCTAGACCAAGTAAAAACATAAGTGACTTGAAAGAGTCACTTGAACATACACAAATGAGATCCTACAATTTGAAATCAAGGTTTCCTAATGTCACATTTGCTGGTATCCCTGAAGGTTTCTTTGTCCCTTGTTGGATTGTTTTGAGACGTGTGTCTGTTATTGTCTGGTTTGAATGTGCTAAAATCAGTTCTTGCCATCGAACAAATTTGCCCAAAATCATACTAAAGATCAAAAATTTGCCCAGAATTTCAACACATTGCCTTAGCCACAGTTGGCCGTCTCCACTCTGGATCTACCATCTGCATAGATTACCATCTATGCAGATCGTCGGCTACGTCTAAGACTGTCATCTCCGCTTGAAAATAGTGAGCTTCCAACTTTGCTGAAACATTCAAAATTTGACCTTTTGTAGGACCCCAGAATCATTTGTCCTAGATCATTTAGTCATTCAGCCAAAATCAAATTTTTCATGACATGACCAATTTTAAGAAACATAAGAAGGTTAAGCTTCCAACACCTCCAATCTATCGAGAGAAGAAGGAAACCACTCGTAAATCCAAAGAATACCAACATATCACAATATCTATCAAACAAGAGAATGAACATCGTGAGAAAATTGATAAGATCATCTACAACAACAAAGTTTGCAATTTCATGGCCAAGTATTCTATCAATAGTGCTTTTGTTTCCATTGAGCGATATGATTAGATAGCCTCTTACTTTTGGATCATTCTTCCATTCTTCCATCATCATCCTTCCTTCTCTTGGAGCATTGAGATCAAATTATCAAATCAAATCAATCATTTAGGTTGAAAGACCTTAATCAAAGTATTGCAAACCTTCATCCATCAAATAAACACAACATTGCTTGTAGACCATCAGTCTGTCTGAAGTAATTTAAATCCCTTAGTGATGTCCCATTTTGCTTGAGATCACAAGTCCATCTTCAAGTAGAACAGGTGTCACTTTAAATCCTTTTGTGTTTGTATCAGCATAAGGTTTTGTCATGCTTAGGTTTTGTTCCAAAAACCTTTAAATCAATCAATCAATCAATCAATCCTCAATCCAATCAATCAATTTTTAATCAAACATCAATCCAATCAAATCTAGAATCAAGATCTTTGCTCCATTTCATTTCCTACACCTTCTTGTCTTCCATTCTTCTCAAACCACCATTCACTCGATCCCAAGCTATAAACATGAGGCACACAATGTTCGACACTATTACCCATGAGGAGAATCCATTTGCCACTCAATATTTTCAAGGAACTGAGGTACAAGCTGAGGAAGTGCCCGAAGAAACTGAACTAGTAGACCAAGAAGAAAGACCCACCCAAGTGATGGACTTCCTTAGTGATCCATACAACTTAGAAATGGTTGAGAAGGTCATTATACATAACAGTGCTAAAATATTCTTGAATCTTGTTCATAATGGTGTCACAGTTCCTACTGACTTTGATGAAACACTCCTTACCCAAAATTTCACCAAATCCGTTGTTGTCGCTACTGTAGCCATGGCTTCTACTTCAAATGCTACATCATCACGTGACACCGGTAAAGGACATGTTAGCGAACCGTCCACATTAGTACCTATAGCAACACCTATGTCAACAACTACATCAATACCTCAATTGACACCAGAACAAATTCAACAGATCATAAGTGCTTTTCCAATCAATACTACACATAACAACACTCAAATGATGACGACTCAAGGAGCAAGTGCTAATGTCAACAACATAGGGCAGATTTCCATGCCCTTGTCTACATCTTTGTTTCAAACAATAGGAGCGAAAACATCTGCAACCAATATGTCTTGGGCCTATCAATATATACCTCCTCCCACGATTGGTATGACCTCCACGAGCTTTTCAGCTGCACAATTTGAAGGAGGTGGAGGTTATGTACCACCGTTTATTTCATGGAATACTCCATACTTCACCCAACAATTCAATGAGCTCAAAAGAATTGTACAAGGCTTACAAAATGGGGGCAAAAAGGAGTTTTATTTTAAAGAGATTTGTCCCTATCCATTTGACAAGTCTATCACAATGCAACCATTCCCACCAAACTTTGAGATGCCCAAATTCAAGAAATACAAAGGTAAAACATGTCCTCTACAACATCTCAAAGAGTTTTACATTGCATGTCAAGAAGTCGCCTATAATGAGAATTGCTTGAAAAGACTCTTCACTAGGAGTCTTGGAGGCGTAGCTTTGGAATGGTTCATGGCCCTTCTATATGGATCAATCTCTACTTTCTCTGATCTTGCAGAGAATTTTTTTGGACAATATTCATATAACATTGAGCATCAAGCAACACTCAGCGATTTGTGCAATACTAAACAAAAGAATGGAGAAACTTTTGCTAGTTTCTTACAATGATGGAGACATTGCAAATCGCATGCCATGGAAAATACCTGATAGTCACTTAATTGACATCTTCACAAAGAATTTGATCTCTGAGATATCTTTCCAAATGAAAATGGCTTCACCTGACACCTTTGAATCCCTTGTCAAGAAGGGAAAAGACATTGAAGATGGCCTTTTGCAAAGAGGTAGCATCAAACACTATACTCCTTCCAACAATGATAAACCAAAATTTTGGAGTAAAAACAAAGGAGTTGTCAACGATGGAGTAACTGATGCCAAGAATGTTCAAAATGTCCAAGCATCCAACAATAACAATCAAAACAATCGCAATAACAATCAAAATCAAAATCAAAATCACAACAAAAATCAAAATCAAAATCAAAATTAGAACAATAAGAATCAGAACAACAATCAGAATCAGAACAATCAGAACACAAATCAACAACCGCGCAATCAATCATTTTTATTTCCTCGCAATAATTACAATAACAACAACAACAATAATAATGACAATCAACAACGACAATGATTCACAGCATTGGCAGAACCTCTAGATGTGATCTTCAAACAACTTGCAGATCAAGGAATGACAGTCTATCCAAATAATCAACCTTTTGATGAGAATCAACCTAAACATGTTTGGTATAGAGATAATGAGTATTATGATTATTATCGTATCAAGGGACGTGATACCAAGAAATGCATGAAGCTTAGACACTTTGTGCAAGATCTCATTGAGGATGGTAAAATTGAAGTCGAAGGTCAAAATGCATCCTCATCTAATGTGAAACTCAAGGTCTACAATCAGCCCTTCCCACCTCACAATAAAAACAATGCATCAAATGCGATCCCGTATGACTATTCTACCAATACTATCATAGGCCATGATCGAACGTGTGGGAGTTTAAGTGAAAATGATATCTTTGGGTTTGACGCTCTTTGTGGCCACATTAAAGAAACTAACACGCATGTTAACACCATAATCCTTAAAGCTGCTGATTGTAACGCTACTACACGTAGACCCAGAGTCACTGTCCAAGCTATCAATAAACCTTCTACATCTGCAAATCCACTAGCTGCACCGTCTACCGCTGCTTGTCCTACCTCACACTATGACCTATTGGCTCAGTTAGGGAAGACACCTGCACAAATATCCATTCTAGAGCTACTGACAACTTTGCCAATTCGTAGATAAATCCTTGATAAAGCTCTAAATGAATCACGTGTCCCTAAGAACATAAACATTGCACAATTCCAAGCTATGATAGGGAACTTATCCGCACAAGAACATCTTGTCTTCACCGATAAGGACTTTCGTGGTGCTGACCTACATCATAATAAATCCCTCCATATAGAAGGCAAAATACAATCCACAAGAATAAAACAAATCATTATAGATGGTGGATCTGGCTTGAATTTGTGCACATTGAAAATGATTTGTAATATCGATCTTTCTGAGGACCTCATTGATGTAGACAAATGAATCACAATAAAGGCCTATGATGATCAAGAAAGAGAAAGCAAGGGTCTAATCACACTACCCTTACAAGTGGGCCTGATCCTGATTGAAAATATTTGCCTTGTACCGGATCTAGATCTACCTTATAATATCTTGTTGGGACATCCATGGATACACGCTATCAAAGGTGTACCCTCTACTTATCATCAATGTCTAAAGTTCCCACATCATGGTAGAGAAATCACAATTCCTGGAGATCATGAGCCCTTTCAGTACTGCAAGAGACTGGAAGGCAAACAATCTAACTATTGTCCATTGAATGAGTTTGGCCGATATTCAAATCAAGAAGCCCCTATTTAAAACACCCCATTAGTTCTAGAAAGACATCAGAAACACCAGATGAGCAATCTAAAGGAAAGGAAAAAATCACTGAAGCTAAGGTCATTGAAGACAAACCCTCCTCATCTGAAGCAAAGGCCACTTTTACAGATCAAGGCATGGGAGAGTATAAATTTGAAAGTGCTCTATTTATTGGGCAACTCCCTTTGTCTCCAAAGTCTTATGGAAGACCATTACCATTACCCCCCTCTAAAGAAAAAGCACTTATGCACAGAAAATCAACTATTTTTTAACATTGGGGGTCCCTATCAGGTGAACACATGGAATACAATGTCCTTGACTGGATCTACAGTGATGAAGAAGAACGACCTGTAATTTTCCCCAAAGGAAAGTATCCTAAGGTTACTCCCATTGTTGAAAGCATGGGATATCATGGTACTGGTCTTGGAGCTAATGAAATAGGTAAGAAGAAGATCATAACAACCAATGGCTATCCTAAAGGACACGGATTAGGTTCTGTAGAGACCAAGACTAACTTCGCTAAGGATTATTGTCTAGCTGCCTCAAATTCAAACACTGAGGAAGAGTTCTTCAAAATTCATTTCCACTATGTTGAAGATGACCTAAACGAAAATCACCATGTCTTCACTATCACCCAAGCTAACCTTTCATCCCCTCGTCTACCCCTCACAAACCCTGAATTAATTGACTGGGATCAGCAAGACTCACCACTAGCTTTAGACGTTTGTGATTCGGATGAGGCAGTTTTAGCCCTCTTTGGACTTAAAAATCTTTGAGAGTACGAACATCAGATTCACTATAGAGAACAAGCCTACTTCAGTAGCCAAGTCAACTCTCTCAGTCGCAAAAATGAAAAAGAAAATAAAAATAAAAATAAATGAAAATACATCCTCTGGTGAAAACCTTTCGTAGGCACCTTTGGATGAATTTTATAATATTTAGTAGTCAGTGTTATATTTTGAAAGATGACCGAAATGGTAAATTTGATTCAAAAAGTGATGAAGGAATATTTCTTGGATATTCTACTAAGATTAAAGCTTACAAATGTTTGAACAAGACAACTAACAAATTCATTGAGAGTGAAAATGTGAAAGTTGATGAATTTGCTGAGAAAAATGATGAGGAAAACATAAAAGAACCAGAAAATTACAATACATTTGTCTACTGGGAAGAACCTTCTATTATACCGACACAGATGCCTAATGTTATCGTGCAATGGGATAATGTTACCGTGCAACATGTTAATGTCACCGGGCAATAGGTAGCGCAGACCAAGAATCAAGAAAATGCCGAAGATGAAGATCACGAACCAGAAGACCATGAACCTACAAGAGAAGACAATGAAGAACAAAGAGTTGAACCTGTACTTGCTAAATATGTGAGAAGACACCATCCACATAATCAGATTATTGGATATAAAAGAGCAGGCATGATGACAAGAAGTAAGTTGAGAGACGATACTTGTTTAATTTGTGAATTTGAGCCTAAAAATGTTAAAGGTGCATTAGAAAGTGAAAAATGGATTAATGCTATGAATGAGGAAATTGAGAAGATATGAAAAAATAAGACATGGACATTAGTACTGAGATCGAGTGATAAAAATATCATTGACACCAAATGGATTTTCATAAACAAACTAAATGAAGATGGGAATGTAACCAAAAATAAATCAAGATTTGTTTGCAAAGGGTATGCACAAGAATAAGGAATTGACTATAGAGAAAATTTTGCACCCGTTGCTAGACTTGAAGGAGTAATAATACTACTTGCATACACTACATATAAAGGATTCAAGGTATATCAGATGGATGTGAAGTCTGCATTTTTGAATGGAATACTGTCCAGAATAAGAGGTATACATTAAACAACCTAAAGGATTTGTTGATCCTGGTTAGAAAAATGTGGTATGCAAGTTACACAAAGCTTTATATGGATTGAAACAAGCACCAAGAGCATGGTATGAAAGATTGCATTCTTATCTTATAAGCACTGGATTTATAAGAAAAAGTGACCAAAAAAATTTGTATTTAAAAGGAGGAAATGATGATAAGACACTTATTGCTGAAATATTTGTTGATGATATCTATTGAGCGTTGTTTTTACACAAGTCAATTGCTAGGATCTCGAGATTTGATTTCCTCTCTTGAAAGAATAATGAAGTTATTCCCAAGATTCTCCAGGATCGTGGTACAACCTGCTTGGTTACTTAGTTGAAGATAAATGTGAATGTTCATGAGGAGGCCTTTGCTGGTACATTCAAGACATCAAACTGCAAAACAACTTTAGTACTTTTTTGGTATTTTCTGATTTATCAAAGATTCATGTTTTAACTTAGGATGCAATTTTTATGTTTTCAAAGACGGTTACTTTCAGATTTATGACAGAATTTAAATGAGTAAGGTAACAAGAAATGAAATAACTTGCTGAAAATGAAATCCTAATGGGCATAAACCATTTTCAATCTTCCCTTGTGAATTGAATGATGGAGAGATTTGGAACAAACCCATGAAGTATAAATTAGACGATGTCACAATTCTATACTCGATGGATGCAATCATTTGGAGAGAAAATGTATTCGCTTGTGCAAGATTTTCAAAACCTATAAAATCATGAAGCCACCAAGATGTGCACACACACGAGATGGATTTATCGTTAAGCCCAATAAATGATCTCTTCCATTCATTTGTCACAACAAGGTAGATAGATAACAACAAACTCCAATTAATACAAATGAAGATTCAAAACACAATAAAATAATTGTCTCTCAGAAACAATGAATAAGCATGCATGCATTCATGAATTTTACATAGATGGCAGAAAATATCACACCACAAATAAAGCACCAATTGTAGATCTTTATTGCATCAAGAATCTGACCCAAAATAGAGTTATGATCTACAAACTCTGAATGCCAAAATTAGGGCATTAGAGACTCTAAATTAATAAAAATAAGCTAAAACCAAAACTTTTCTGAAAGGAAACTATTGGTAACTAATACTAAACAACTTGCATGGATTTTAAATCCATTTACAATCAGTTTGTCCATGCAAGAGGGATCAACCTCGTCAAGAAAAGAGAGAGAAAGAAGATGAGGTTTCTCTACATGCAACTGTAGTCTTCTTCTTGATCTTGGAGTTCTCCCTTAGAATCTTCATTTGGTGTTCTCTTTGCGGTGGGAACTGATAGGGGACCCTTAGTCTTTCAAAAATGAACTCTAGTTAGGCACCCATCTGGTTTGGTGTTCAAATTCCATGCAAAAAAGTGATCTTTCTTGAAAGACCCAGAAATTTGGACCCCGACCTCTACTCTAAAGTTTTCAATTGCCAAAAATTGCTAAGTGTCGGAACCCAAAACTGAAGGCCCAAAATTTTTGGCCCTTTTGGGGGCCGAAAGGCTGAAATGTTGGGAGGGCCAAAAGGCTGAAAGGGAAAAATTTCAAATTTTGGCCTTTCCAGAAAAATGGTTAAGTGTGAAAAACTACTTTCTGCAAAAAAGGCTGAATGGATTTGAGGTATCAGTTGGGAAATAATTTCGGATGGGAAGCTTGGAGCATTGGTACTATCTCTTGAATGTCTTTGTAATTTATCTCTTTCCTTTTCACTTTGTTGACCCTTTGTTCTTTCTTCTCTCTGAAGATGGTCAATTCAGAAGCAAAGAACTTGATCTCTTCTTCATGTTCTAACATTCTCTGCATGTCTTCCTTTGAGTAGAACAACCGGTGCAAGGCCTCTTTGGTGCTAACACTTGCCAAAATGTCTTTGAATTACTGCACCACCTCTTTCACTGGATGTAGGATCTGTTTATCATGGTCCTAGTATAGGTCCAGGTCATTCCCTGCAAAGAAGCCATCTATTTTTCCTACCCATTCCATGACTTTCTTCTATTTTTCCATTATGCGGGCTAGGCACTCTTTGAGGACCTTAATTGTCTTGGTTATGCGCTTGATCCATGTTTCAAATTTATCTAGTTCTTCACCCTCATATATCTTTACTAGGATCTGGAAGCATTGCTTCTTAATTATCTTCAGGTCTTGGAGGGCGTCTTGCCATTTGGTTATCTCTGAATCTAAGCCATCTTCACTCTCCATTGGGTTTATCAACCTTGTAATTTCAATCAAGATGACTCTGTAAGGATTAAACACTAGTTAGATAATCCCTTCTCCGTACTGCTCAAAGTCATTCTTCCAATCCATACTTGCTTGGATGAAGGAAGGGGTCATACCCACTAGTAAATATGGAGTGGCCCTTTTCTCTAAGATGACTTGTAATGCGGCTTCCGGAAAATTTGGGTCAATGGGACCCACCATCTTATGAATGAATTTCTTTAGAGCCTCATTTTTCTCTGTTAAGGACTTTATTGTCTCTTTGTCCTTGCTCATAAATCTTAAAGCACACTTCAAACCTAGAGCTGCTAATGTCTTAGTCCCTTCCCTGTTGGGCTCACCCAAGTCTATCTCTTCAAGTGTATGATCTTTGGGGGTCAGTTGTACTTGAGAGGTACTAATAGAAGGAACTACTACTTGTTCTTTCCAACGACCCCTAGTGTCTTGGGTGACATAGGATATGGTCCTCACTGGTATGTTGGCCTCTGCTTGGTGAAAATCTTGCCCCAAGAATGCCATGTCTGTATCTTCCCCTTCTTCCTCATCTATGTAAGTTCTCCTCCTAAGCTAAATCTCTTTAGTAAACCAAGTAGGTTTACTAAAGGTGGTGATCGGCTCATATGGGGAAACACGGAGGATTGAAGTCAAGTTTTGTGATTCAAAGGTCACCTTCTCCTCTGACTCTTTATCCCGTTCTCTTTCTTTCTCACCTTCTCCCTCATTTATTTCTTCTTCGTGACCTTCCCCTTCTCTCCTTTCTTCTTCCCCCTTCTCTTCTTCTTCTTCCCTCCTCTCCTCTTCTGCTGCATTATCTGGTTCATCCTTATCTCATCCTTCATCTCCTAAGGAACTGACCAACACTTCTGTATTAAGGTCAGTCATATCCGCCAAGGTGGCTTTGGAGGGTAGCATGACTTTGATGTTTACTAACCCTTGGGGGTTTGGGATGAAGCAAGGAAAAGGAACTGATGGTGGTGGTATTGGTGTTGGAGTTGGGAGAGAAGGTGGTGAAGAAGGAATTGGAGGTGGAAGATTGGTTGGTGGAACAGAAATGTGGGGTGGTGGAGTCAAAGTAGAGCTTTCTCCCGCAACCTTATTTCCTACTATAGTAGGAGCCACCATGGCTTCTTGAGTTTCAAGCCCTTGGCTGGTGCTATAATTCATCCCTACCACTGACATGTTTAGTGCAGGATTAGTGAACTGGGCTGGAAGTGGAGTGAGGATCACATGCGGCTGGATAAGTGTTGGAGCTCCCATGTCAAATCTTGTTGTTGAATCAGGTGTATCCTATTCTTGGTCTGCAAAGCCTTCTAGGCCTTCAAAATCAAATATGTGGAACTCATATGAGCCTAAGGCATCAAGAGGATTGTCCTGCTCTTTAGGAGCCTCTATGTTTTTCCTAGAAGTCTCATTTTCTTTCCTCTTCTAAGATCTTGTCCTTTTAACCAGAGGTACATATTCCTCTTCTTTTGGCTCCTCTTGTATGGATTCTAGTTTTGGAGACGCATAAACTCTCCTCCTTTTATACATTTTCTTCCCTTTTTCAATAGTAGGGGAGATTGGCCAGAAGTGGAAGGGCCTTCATCTTGTGGGGCCTATGATGATCCCACTGGAGGATCTATCTGTCTAGTCATCATGGTTTTTTGGAGCCTTGTGCCTTGGATTTGGACCATACTCTACTGCAAGTTCATGAACATATATTGTCTTTAGTTTCTGAGGTGGGGCATTCTTATACTAGGGCACTGTAGACTTATCTCCATGTTGCTTATCCACTTTCTTGGGTGGATCCATCAATCTCTTCACAGGGATTGGATCCATCTTATAAGGCCTCTTAATCCATGTTTCGGTTGTTTAGATCACATGCCTAGCTCAAAATTCAATATTATCATTCTCATCCTTATCAATTTCTGCATTCATGATGGGCTTGTTGTATATTTTTTCCTCAGTGTAAGTCGACTCCGACACCCTATCTGAATATTTATCCCAAACCTGCGGGGGAATACTGATCTTTAAAGCTTCTCCTTCTAATGCAAGGGATATCCTATAGTAGCCCCTAATCCTTACCTTGTGATCATCCACATAGTTCATCCAATGAACTTCTAAGTGGGGTTCATGGACGTAGAACTTGCTAATGATATGGATGTATGTGCCTTTAGGGTTAAATCAGGGTTGGACTATTTTGTATAGCTGAAGCGGGTACTCATCCCACTCAAAGGCCAAGGATTTTCAAACCTTCATGTATTGTGGAGTGTACGGGCCCAATAGAACAGGGAAGTCCCAAAAATGCTTCTTCTTATGCTTTATGTGTTCATAAGCATCTGTGAGATGCCTGACCATTTCTAGAATATAATACCCAGTCAGATGGGTACCTGGGTAACTTCTTTGGTTGCAAAGTTGACCCTACCACCCGGATATATGTGAATGTCTTGAATTGTATGGAGTAGCCCCCAATGGCCCTTACCTTGGCAGCTGCTTCCTTTGACATCCTCTTCACGAAATCACCTTCAATAGATTGGGTGATTGCGAAGATGAATGCGTGATTCACTATCCTATAATCTATGCTATCTTCAAGCATGTTTTCCCTTTTTACCAGCTGTGGATATACAATATTGGGCCATACATTTTGATAATTGATGTTCCCCCTTTTCATGAGTCCTGGATAGTCTGCCTGTGCAGCCAATAAGTACACTATGTATGTACTCATATAGAATTTGGGATTGTGTTTCACTATAGTCAGTTGTTCATCCAATCTGTCACTAATAATGGTGCCCCAATCGAACCTGGCCTTACGACCTCTGATCTTCTCTATCAGGAGGATCATCTAGTCCTCAAGTTGGATGGACTAAGGTATTCAATACACTCACCTTAGTAATGTCACTATCGCCTATATGTCATCGTTTAAATACCCCCTCCTGAGGTCTATCTTATCCAGTTTTTTTTTGGAAGAGGTTTCTTGTGGTAGTTGTCATTTACAATATCGTACACCTCTTCACCTTTGTTTCTGAACCACCTAAGGCCCTTTTCAATGAAGAAGTCACAAAACTTATCGATGCCCTTATGGAGGTGGAAGACCTCTTCTATGATGTCCGGTCTTATGTCTAGTACCACCCGTCCTTCTATATTTCTGACCACCCTTTCATCTAGAATGTAGTTGGTTTCTAAGGTTATGATTAGCTCAGATGATGAGACAACCACTTAGTGCGCTAATGCGTTAACCAGGTCTGATAGGACTAGTGAGGTGCAATCCTCGGATCTTCCTGCTGGTTGGGAACATCTTACTAGGAACTCATCCTAGTCTACGTTCCTGATGTTAGTGTCTATGATCTCTATATTCTTTTTCCCAATCTTTGAAGGGGGGTGATTCCCCTTGTATAGGTACTTCATCGAGGACATTGTTCATTACTCAGGCATTCCTACGAGAAAAGTGCAAGTATAAGTATTTTTTATTGCAAGGAAACTATGAAAAGTAGGGAAGAAAAATGATTTAACTAGGAAAACAAAAGTAGAAGGCCCTTCAAAAGTAAAAATGTAATTTTCTCTCTTTCCACCCTTTTGGCCTTTCAGATACCAAAAATAACATTGTGTCTAAAAACACCGAAAGTGCAAAAAAAGTGAAGTCAAAGGAACAAGCCTTCTCAGGCTTTTGGCGTGCGCAAGTTTGGCCAAGATGTCAGACTCCGAAGGTCCAAAACTGTTGAAAGGAGGCTTGTTCACTCGGAGGTTTGAATCTTTCATCCTTTCAGGGGTTTAGACATTTTTGGGGTTTGAAATGCCAACACCCCTGAAAATCCAAAAGGCACTTGGCAATAGCTTGAGGGATAGACAGTTTTCAAATTTTTGACTAGGTCGTGGCAAAAAACCCTAGGGGACAAAAAAATGAAAACCCACAAAATGAGAGTGCCTCCCCTGCAAGCCTAAGGGCGCAAACACCAGGGACTTGGGGAGGCATATGCGACTCAATAGAAGAAAAAACCTAAAACTGACCAAACACAAACAAACACAAAAAACCCTACCTTTCAAACACGAGGAGGGGAGACGAGAAACATGAGAACTAAGGACTGGGAGCGAGTGGCAATGTCCGAGTGAGGAGATGAGCTAGAATGATGAGCACATAGGGAGAAAAAAGACTCAAGAAATGAAGAAGGAAAAGCAAGGAAAACTAAGGGTTTGAGCCGTTTAAATAACCCGTGGGGTGATGTCACCCAGTTTTGACATTTTAGAGGCTGAAACACCGAACGTCGAGTGACCTCATTCCCCTTTTCGGTGTTTTGGGGTTCGAAACATTGAAAGGTCCAAAATTTTGATTCTTTGGTCCTTTTGGCCATCTCAGCATTTCAGAGGACTTAGGGTCCTCCAAAATGTCGAAAGGTAAAAAAGGCCAAAAAATGCCTTGTTTTCTCAATAGGCTCCTCAAGAGACCCAGTTCAAGGAACAGGGAGAGGGGTCGACTCAAAAAGCAAAAAAAGAAGGGGGGTCCCCATGGTCAGAGGACTAGAAATGGGGTGTGTATTGTGGACCCACAAAAAATAGCCCCGACAAAAGGAGGAATGAACAAGGCATTTCTTCATTATCATGGCTCCTCTTGATTGTAACTTTGCAGTAGAACGAAAATCAAGAGATGTCTGTATTGACTATCTTTCAATGAATTTCAATTTTGAAGTTTCCATTGTTCTCCTAGTGTGTGCTCACGTTTGTTCATTCTTTGACCTTTGATTGTGGTAACCCAAACATTTGTCAGGTGTTCCCAACCTTCACCATGTAGACCAGGGCTTCCTGAAAAGAGATTTGCTGCCAGTCAGGCGTCCATAGCCCTGAAATGTTTTTCCCCAGATCCCAATTATAACTTTTCTCTACTACCATTTGGGCGTCCATAGTCTCGATAGAGGTTGTTATATTCACCCTTGTCTATTTGTCAGCTAAGCTATAGCTTTTGCTTGAGAGTTATGTTCTTCAAACAATTGTTCTTATTTTATTCTTGGTGCATGAAATGTATTAGGCTTTTGATGTATATTATTCCATGCGTTCAAGTCCATACTTTCTTCTTTGATTGATCTGAGCAGCGATTAGACTGTTCTACCTAGATTTCACACTTGTGACCTCTTCGAGCCACTTTTATTTTTTGTGTACTCTTTCCTCCCTCTCTTTAGCTATTTTTTCTTTTGTCACCGCCTTCGTATTCATTTAGACTTGGGTTCTGGGATCAGTGGGTACCTGAATCCACACACTAATGCTGGTTGCAACTGACAAATGCTCAAGAAACCAACATTCTTGGGTGTTGTCTCTTAATGTGTTTTGTGATAAGGATGACCGAGATTTAAACATCTTCCTGTTTTCCAATGATAGATGTCAGCACTTTGTCTTTTGGAATGTTCTCTATGTTGTATGTTCCCTTGGAGAATTTGACTAAGAAATACCTCTGCTCTAATTTAGGAACCACTTGGAATGAATCTAAGGAACACTTGACCCAAAGCGAAATGATCCTTGACAAAAGGAGGTGACCAAGGATGGAGGAAAGGGACTGATGATGAAGAAAACAAAAAACCAAAAGAAATAAAAAACAAAGAAAGCAAAAAGACTATGATACAAGGGACATAAGACAGTCCTGCTTAGCATCCAAAGTAATGTTTGAGGAATTTCCCATTGACTGGAAATAGGGTCAAATCTCCATTTAAGGTGCTGATCCTAAAAGGGTTTTCTCCCAAGATCTCTGATATCTGATAGGGGCCTGTCTACAATTTTTGAAATTTGGTGTGGCTGCCCGACTTTTCCTTTGCCTTATCCCACATGAGGACAAGGTCAGAGATCCTGAATGATTTAATGGTGGCTCTCTTGTTGAACCACCACTTGACAATGACCTAGTGCTTTGATACATGCTTTAGGGCCAAGGTTCTCTTCTCCTCCAGGTTGAGGAGGTTCATAATTCTAACTTGTACTTGATCTTCGCCTCCCACGTATTGGTCCATAAATCTCAAGATTGGGAGTTTGAAGTTCATAGGGAAGACCGATTGCAAGCCATAAACCAATTGGTATGGGGATGTCCCCAAAGCATTATTTATCCTCACTTAGTTGGTCCACATGGCATATTTTAGTTGTGTGTACCAATCCTAAGGATTGTCGTCGAGGAGGTATTTGATTATTGTTGTCAAGTTGTTGTTGGTAGACTTTGCTATGTTGTTGCCTTGTGGATAGTAATTGGAAGAGAATTTTAGGATTACCTAGTTTTCAAAGGACCATTGTGTGAGTGAGGTGGATGAGAAAGAGGGGGAATTGTCACATACCAGATAGAATGACATCTCAAACCTAGTTATTATGCACTCATGTAGGAACTTGATCACTACCTCTATGGTGCAATTCTTTTGTGCTTGGGCCTCTGTCCAGCGTGTGCAATAATTGGTTGTTGTTAGAATGAACTTTTGTCCTATAGATGAAGGAGGGTTAATCACTCCAAAAAAATCTAAGCCCCATTGGGTGAATGGACGTACCTCATATACTGGCTATAAGGGCATTGCTAGATTTCTCTCTTGGGTTGTGCTTTTTTGGCAAGTGTGGCATGATCTCACATTTTCTCTAATGTCTTTGAATAATGTTGGCCAAAAATACCCTACCCTTAGGATTTGGTGAGCATTCGCCTCAACTGAATTGTTCCTTGTTCCATATCTTTCATGAAAATATTCTAGTACTTTCTTTACTTTGAGCCTATACAGACACCTCAGGTACAAAACTTCATAATTACATTTATACAGCTGACAATTCTTCAACATGTAGGAGTTGCTTTTTATTTTCAAAGCCCTTCTCTATGAGACATTCATCCCCTCTTGGAAACGATTCTGTAGTAGGTCGTAGACCATGTCTTGATACCATATATCAGTGAGCACACCTTGATCAGTGTAAGTGTGGCATACTAGAACTTATTCCACTTCAGAGATTAGTTTTGATAGGCCTTGGCCTCTTACTAGTTTCATTGGCTGGATTTCTAGGTCGAACTCTTGCAATATGGCCATCCATTTTCCTCTTCACTCTCCTAGCTCATTTTGCATTAGCAAATATTTTACGGCTGCATCTAGGACTATCCCAAAGACTTTGCTCCTCAATATGTAGTGCCAAAATTTATTCGCCACTTTGACTAAGGAAAAAGATTATTTTTCCAAGTTGGGGTACTTGACCTCAACATTCTTAAGGGGGAAGCTCATGAAAGCTATTGGTCTCTCATTCTCCCCGTCTTTCTTCTGTGTGAGGATGCTGACGCAAGAATGTTCTAATGCAAAGGAGTACACTTTGAAAGGAATAGTGTAATCTAGACTGACAAGGACAAAGGCTGTAGCTATGGCATTCTCGATTTCTTCAAATGACTTCCTCACTAGGGAAGTCCACTCAATCTTATCATCCTTCTTCAACATGTTGTTGAGTGGTTTTACTATCTCAGAAAAACCGCTAATGAACTTCCTTACACAGTTGATCTTCCCAAAGAAAGACTTCAATTCTTTGTGACTATGTGGCAATGTTAGTTTGAGAATGGTTTGGACACGGTCGAGTTCAATCACTATTCCTATTTCTGAGATTATGTTCCAAAGGAACTTTCCCTCTGTCACCCCGAATACACATTTTTTAGGTTTTAAGGAAATCCCATATTTCCTACATCTTTGGAGGACCTTCCTTAAGTCACTTAGATGATTTGTCCATTATTTTGAAGAAATAGTCAGATCATCCATGTAAATCATGATACATTTGCTGACCAGCCCTTTGAAAGCAATGTCCATTGCTCTTTGGAAAGTATCCCCGGTGTTGATTAACCTGAAGGGCATCCGTCGATAGGCAAACGTCCCCCATTTGGTGGTAAATGTCATCTTTAATCTATCTTCCTCTTGCACCATCACTTGGTTGTATCCGGAATAGCCATCCAAGAAGGACATCATTTGGAAACCATTTACTACTTGGAACACCTCATCAAGAGAAGGGAGTGGGTAGTTATCTTTCTGAGAGGATTTGTTTAGGTTTTAGAAGTCCACACATAGTCGAATCTCACCAGTCTTCTTTCTCATATGTACCAAGTTGGCCACCCATGTGGAGTGTCTTATGGGGAATATGATTCTAGCATTTAGCAGTTTCTAAACTTCTTTTTGTATAAAGGGCTCCATAGTAGGGTTGATGGGTCATTGATGTTGGTGGAATGGTTTTGAGTCTGGCTTTAGTGGGATATTGTGCACAGTGACTGAGGTGTCATACGTCTTTAGTTCTTCATAACTCCAAGCTATGACATCTCCATACTCTATAAGGAGGTGGACCATCTCATCCCTTTCCTCTTTGGTACATAGTCTCCCAATGTGAACTTCTCTTGGCTCCTCTTCGGTGCCAAGGTTATCTCTTTACCATCGAATGGTATGTCTAGACGTCTTCTCATAGCGGTCCCATCATTGTTAAAAACCCTCTCTAGTTCCACCATTCCTTTGGGTATGGAATTGGTTCTTAAGTTTATGATGCCTTGATCGTCAGGGTATTCAATGCTAACTTCTTCTTCTGCCTCTACTTTCTCTTTGTCTATGATTTGTTTCTCGAACACCCCTGCACACATGATGAAATCAAGGAGGTGTTGGTCATCTTGAAAGACTTGGAAATTGGTAATGTTATCCGGGATGGCAGGGCTGCAATAAGTTCAACAAAGAACTTCTTTAGTTTAGACTTTTCCATCGGATGTAGAAAACTGGCGAATACAGCTAGGGCATCGACGATGACATTCTTCCTTTGTGAGATGGCCTTGATGTTGAATGCTTCAAAGTCATTGATCAAGTCCCATGCCCTATTTTGGTAAGCTGAAAGCCTCCTATCATTGCAAGAATACTGGCTGCGGACTAGTTTGATGACCAATTGTGAATCTCCTTCCACCATCAAGGCTTTTATTCCTTTCTTGTGGGCCAGGAGGAGTCCACGTACCAATGCTTTGTATTCTACAATATTGTTAGTGCAAAAAAATTATAATCTATATGCAACATAAAAATACTTACCTCTCAGATTTATGAGTTTGATCCCCGCTCTTGCTCCTTTTTTGCATTTAGAGCCATCAAAGCATAATTTCCATATCTGGTATTGCTTTGCAGGTTTTGAACTATCCAAAACCCTTTTTGAGAATCCCTTTGTTCGGGGCTTTTGCTTCTTTTCTCCATCACTCCCCGAGGAAGTTGACTCTCCTTTTACCATCTCTTGGGCACTTTTAAGGTCTGGGTATTTAGTACCTTCACCTTATTTATCTTCTTGTAGCTCTCTGTATGGTGGACACGCTCCATCATCTAAAATGATCCAGTCACTAAACAAGTTCAATGTAGGGCTTTTTGCGTCTAAATCTGACTCACTATTTTTGCTTTCGGTCAGGGCGTATGTGTCCACTAAGTTATCTATCCTAGTCATAGAGTCACCTTCACTTGCCACTTCAAGGGTTTCTTTTTTTGCTTCAGGTTCCCTTAGGGTTTTAACTGGTAGAGAAATTTGGGTTAGTACTCGAGACAACGCATTTTGGCAATTAGAGCACGTGAATTCTGAGTGACTTTCTTGATGTAACCGATAGTACCCCGGTAATAGAAGGATGTTAGTGTTTGCATCTTTCCCTAGGTGTTGCATGCTTATTGTTATACTGCCGATGAAGTTTTGAAAGATTTATTCATGGATGTTGGGTTCCAATAGGCCTTACACTGGACTATGGCCTTGTTATTCAACTTCCCTAATTTTGAACATGAAAAAATCATCCATCCGATAAGTGCCTAGGCCGGTCTTTGTGAACAGGACTTCATTAGGAGAATTATATTGAGTGATCATCCTCCTTAACTTAGGCTTGGCATCAATCTTGATTTGGTTGTTCAGTCGTTTCCATGGTAACCATAGCTGCATGAAATCTGTGGACAACCATCCTCTCAAGTATTTGGTCCATTATGTTCTTAGTATTATTCCATAAGTTTGAGGAATATCTACCACGTGCACATTTATATACTCTTGTATCCTTGGGTTGCAACTAGTTGGATATGAACATCCTTGAGAACACCAATTACCTTGACTTATATCTTGTCGAGTTGGATCACCACTTTGTTTGTTGTTTTTGGAACCATTCCTAGTTTTTGATAGATGGATAAAGAAAAAACATTACAAGATGCTCTAGAATCAATTAGGCAGTTGTTTAGGTTCTTCCTGAATATCCACAGACTGAGCAGGAATGGTGGTACTTCTATCTTGTCTTTGAACATTGCCAGGAAAGATTCAAAAGTATTGACGTTAGAGGTGGTCTTTGCATTGCTAGCCATCATGATGAAGGGGACTCCCCTTAATACCACAAATACACAATAGAGATAGAGAGAAACAACAGAAATTTGCAAGAACAGAAAATTGGCTTCTTATTGGCTCCACAAATGTGGAATTACAAACATCAGAATTACAATATCAAAAGCCACATGGGCGTCCCTTACAATAATATGTAGGACAAAGCCTCTAATAACCACCCCAAACTGCCCTAGAAAACACTACGTGCCTTCCTTAAATATGCAATTTTCCACCGCCCGAGAAAGTTCCAGAAATCTAGCCATTAAGGCCGACTACCCTTAGCATTTAATTATTTTTCACTTTTATTACAAAAGGGTCAGCTTTAAATATTTACAAAATATGAGATTAGCTAGCCCAACTTCTGGAAGCCATAACTTTTGAACCGTAGCTCCGATTGGCTAATATAACCACTTTTCAGAAAGGGGAGATCGCGATCTACAGTGCTTGACACGTGAAGCGCCAGTCAGCCAGGGCTTTGACCTTGATCTAGAGCCTCTAAGGTCTCGAAAATTGAGCTCAAAGGTTTCACACCCTAAAATCTCAATAGTAGATCCTTAATAACTTCGCCAATACATATGCTATGGCAATGAAACTCAACTGGCATGCTTATATGACTAAGATGAACCTTCACCTAAAAAATCAGAACATTCCAAGTTCAAATGGCCAACTTACTAAAAATAGAAAGTTTCCAAAAATAGCAGCTTTGTACAAAATAGCCCTTATTGAATAGAAAACACATATTTTTGGGTGATGCAAGATTGCCCTTACACCTAGGATGCTCCTGCATCAGACACCCAGGGTAATTTGAGAAGTGACCCTGTCATGTCTCAGGTGTGCAGAGGAAAACCAAGATGGTCAACCTCCTCCTTTGTCAGCCATGATGAATCTTCTACAAGTCATCCTCTCCATTTGACCAGATATTCTTCATATATCCCGTTCCTTGTGCTTCTGCCAACACGACTATCTAGTATATCTTCAATCTCCTTGGTAGCTGAAGTAGTAGCTGTAATACTCCACTGTGCTTCTGTGACCTCGCCTTTAACACCCCCTTCATGGTACTCTACCAAATCTGCAATGTTAGATACTGGTGAAATATTCAACTAAGTAGGCAATTCTATGTCATAAGCATTTCCTGAATCATGCTTCTTCAGTATCTTACATGGCCCAAACTTCTTTATTTTCAACTTGTTATATGTACCAAATGGAAATCGCTCCTTCTGCAAATGAACCATGACTTCATCCCCAACCTAAAATTCTTTATGCCTCCTTCTCTCATTTGCCTTAGCTTTATACTGAGCATTCATCTTGGTAATGTGCTTCCTCACCTCCTCATGGATATTCTTTAAATGTTCTGCAAAATCCTCAGCTTCAGCACTACTTATCTCTCCTTGTCTATCTTCCTCAACTCTGAAGCATTTCCAGGACTACTTCCACATACAATATGGAATGGTGATTTACCAGTGCTCCTGTTGACAGAATTATTGTATGCAAATTTTGCCTGTGGTAAAATCAAATCCCAACCTGTTGGCTTATCTCCAACCAAACATCTCAACAAATTCCCTAAACTCCTATTCACCACCTCTATCTGTCCATCAATTTATGGATGATGTGATGAGCTGAACTTCAAGTCTGTCTTCAACTTCTTCCACAATGTGCACCAGAAATATACAACAAACTTAGTGTCTCGATCTAAAATTATACTCTTTGGCAGACCATGTAGTCTCACCACTTCTTTGAAAAATAATTCAGCCACATGAACTGCATCATTAGTCTTCTTACAGGGAATGAAATGTGCCATCTTTGAAAACCTGTCAAACACCACAAAAATTGAATCATGCCCTGCTGAGTCCTTGGTAAACCAAGAAAAAAGTCCATACTGATATCCTCCCAAGGCTTCTTTGGTACAGGTAATGGCTGATACAGTCCTGTATTCTACCTTGCTTCTTTTTCCATTTGACATACTCTACAAATCTGTACAAACTTCTTGACATCTTGCTGCAACTATGGCCAATAATAATTCTCACTAACCAGAGCAAGGGTTTTATCTCGACCAAAATGTCCAACCAATCCTCCGCTATGCTTCTCCTTGATGAGATTATCCCTCATAGAACTTCGTGGAATGCACAACCGGCTCCCTCTGAATAACATTCCATCCTGAATGATGAAGTCTAGCCACTTCATTCTGTCTAGAGTAATAGGTTTTGTACAAGCTTTCCAAGCTTCACCAAAATCAGGATCCTCTAGATACAAACTCTTGAGTTCCTTGAACCCAACCACCTCGATCTACATCTCTGTTAGAAAAATTTGCCTTCTACTAAGAGCATCTGCAACTCTGTTAGACTTTCCACTCCTGTGTTTCAAAATAAATGTGTAACTCTACAAAAATTCAACGCATTTTAAATGTCTTTGATTCAACTTTCCTTGACTATTCAAATATTGCAAAGCTTGATGATCAATATACAAAACAAACTCCTTAGGAAGTAGATAGTGTCTCCACTTCTTCAATGCTTGAATTATAGCATAAAATTCTTGATCATAAACAAAATATTTTCTCTTGGCATCATTTAACTTCTCACTGAAATATGCAACAGGTTTACCTTCTTGGCTCAAAATAGCTCCTATTCCAATACCACTAGCATCACAGTCTACTTGAAACACCTTATTAAAATCAGGAAGTGCTAAAATAGGTTGTTCTGTAACTTTTTGTTTTAACAGTTCAAAAATCTTCTTAGCCCCTTTAATCCACTTAAACTCTTTCCTATCCCCTCTCATTGTTTTAGTCAAGAGACCACAAATACTACTAAAGCTTCTGATAAACTTTCTATAAAAGCTAGCCAAACCATGAAATGATCTTACCTCAGTAGCACTCCTTGGAGTAGGCCATTCTAGGATAGCCCGCACTTTCTCTAGTTCCATTTTCAGTCCTTCTACTAAAACTACAAATCCCAGATACACTAACTCCTTCACAAAACTGCACTTCTTCAAATTAATCAACAATTTTTCTTCCGTCAACTTCTCCAAAACCCTATGAATATGCATTAGATGCTCCTCCAATGTCTTACTAAAGATCATAACATCATCTATGTAAACAATGACAAACTTACCCAAAAATTCTTTCAAGACCTCATTCATGAGCCGCATGAAAGTGCTTGGTGCATTGGTTAGCCCAAAGGGCATGACTAACCACTCAAAAAGTCACTCCTTTATTTTGAAGACAGTCTTCAATTCATCTCCTTCTCTGATCTGAATCTAGTGATATCCACTCTTTAGATCTATCTTTGAGAAGTACACAGCTCCACTCAAATAGTCCATAATATCGTCCATCCGCAGCAATGGAAATCTATACTTGATTGTGATCTTGTTGATAGCCCTAGAATCCATGCACATCCTCCATTCTCCATTCTTCTTTGGTGCTAATATTGCTGGTACAACACATGGAGTCGAGCTCTCATGAATCCAACCCTTCTGCAATAACTCTTGCACTTGTCTGTTCAATTCTTCACTTTCTGCTAGTGTCATTCTGTGTGTTGCCTTATTTGGCAAACTGGCTCCTGGGATCAAGTCCATCTGATGATTAATCTTCCTTACTGGTGGTAATCCATCAGGCACATTATCAAATACAATATCCTGAAACTCATTCAACAGATCTGCAACTTCTATAGGCACATCTTCTACTTCCTCTTTACTAGCTTTTGGAATTAAGGCAAAACACATATTCTCATGCTTCATACCCTCTAGGAATTT
>MU226623.1:193071-206082 GCA_018584345.1 Thuja plicata
GGAATTAAGGCAAAACACATATTCTCATGCTTCATACCCTCTAGGAATTTTCTTCCATCAACAAAAGTTATTCTTGCATTACTACATACCTTTTCTTTTGTATTGTTCAATGGTTTTAGCTTATGTCACACTCCATCCTTTGTCAGGGAATATGTATTTGCATGGCCATCATGTACAACATGCCTATCAAACTGCCACGACCTTCCCAACAACATATGACAAGCATCCATAGGTATGATATCACATACTACCTCATCATAGTACCTTCCAATCTTGAACTTTACTAGGCACTATTTATTAACTATGACCTTGTGGTCATCCTGCACCCAGGCGATCCGGTATGGATGTGGGTGTTTCTGCCTCTTGATCTTCAACTTTGTGATCATCTCTTCTGACACTAGATTGTCAGTACTTTTGCTATCAATAATCACATCACAACACTTATTCTTACACTTGCACCTAGTGCGAAACAAGCTCCTCCTTTTCTCAGGTTCATTTTCACCACTCAGCAAGACTCTTCTGTTAACTAGGACTTCTCCTCCTTCAGCATCTTTAGAATGAGATGATTTTGCATCTTCATCCACATGTGCGACTCTAGCTGGCCCTCATTTCTCCTATCTTCCCTTCCTTGGCATTGAGGACATTCATTTGCCCTATGACCTTCTTCTCCACAGTGAAAACATGTTCCATAGAAGCCTCCTCTTCCTGATCCTTGTCCTCGTCCTCTTCCTCTTTGATCTCTATTATTTTGATTGAAATTATTTCCCCTCTGACCTTGACTACTACTGGCCTCATCCTTCTTTTTCTGATCTTCATTTTGGCTTCCATAAGATCGTCCACCAGATCGTCCACCATGACCTCTTCCACTTTGCCTGCTTTCAAACTTCTTGTTCAACTTTTCCTCTACCTTTAGGGCAAACTGGTAGGCCTCTTTAATATTGTTCATTCAGATCAGGTTCAACTCCTCCTAAATGCTCGGCCTCAACCCATTAAGGTAACAGGCAACTTTCTCTTTGTCAGCTTCTGCATGGCCTGTTCTAATGAGGATTCAATAGAACTCCTCCGTATACTCCTAGACAGATTTACCTGCTTGCTTCAAACCTTGCATTTTCTTCAGTAGATCGAGCTCATAATCAACAGGAATGGAATATCGCTTTAATTTATCCACCATCCGATCCCATCTTGTGATTTTCTCCTTTCATCTTCTATTTCACTCCAACTGAATCTCCTGCCACTAGATCTTCGCATGACCCTTTAGTCGTGCCTGCACAAATTTGACCCTATCAGGATCCTCAATATCTTCTTACTCAAAATATTCTTCTATTTCATTGATCCAATCGATCAACTCTTCTGGGTTAAGATTTCCTGAAAATGTGGGAACATCAAGCTTAGGTCTTTTCCTGATCTTGGAAAAGGCCTGGAAAATCCTTTCCTCCTCTTGGTTCAGAATTTTGCCTTCCTGATCAAAATCTCCTTCTACTTCGGCTTCATCCTCACTTTCCTCTCTTACGGCAAGATTCATGCCTCTGCGAATCTCAACCTGCAATGCTTGTACTTGTCTCTAGAGGGATCTAACCTCAAGTGGCACACCTCTGGCTCTTCCGCCACGCTCCCTTCGTGGAGGCATTTTTTGTACTTATCACTAAAACCCTAACCACGGTCCTGATGCAAACTGCCTCACAGTCGGTGATCTATCTACACACTTAGGAGCTTCTCGCTCTGATACCACTTGATGAAGGGGACTCCCCTTAATACCACAAATACACAATAGAGATAGAGAGAAACAACAAAAATTTGCAATAACAAAAAATTGGCTTCTTATTGGCTCCACAAATGTGGAATTACAAACTTCAGAATTACAATATCAAAAGCCACATGGGCACCCCTTACAATAATCTGTAGGACAAAGCCTCCAATAACCACCCTGAACTCCCCTAGAAAACACTACAGGCCTTCCTTAAATAGGCAATTTTCCACCGCCTGAGAAGGTTCCAGAAATCTAGCCATTAAGGTCGACTACCCTTAGCATTTAATTATTTTTCACTTTTATTACAAAAGGGTCAACTTTAAATATTTACAAAATATGAGATTAGTTAGCCCAACTTATGGAAGCCATAACTTTTGAACCGTAGCTCCGATTGGCTATTATAACCACTTTCTAGAAAGCGGAGATCGTGATCTACAGTGGTTAACATGCGAAGTGCCAGTCAACTAGGGGTTCGACCTTGATCCGGAGCCTCTAAGGTCCTGAAAATTGAGCTCAAAGGTTTTGCACCCTAAAATCTCAACAGTAAATCCTTAGTAACTTCGCCAATACAGATGCTATGGCAATGAAACTCAACTGGCATGCTTATATGACTAAGATGAACCTTCACCTAAAAAATTAGAACATTCCGAGTTCAAATGGCCAACTTACTAAAAATAACAAGTTTTCAAAAATAGCAGCTTTGTACAAAATAGCCCTTATTGAATAGAAAACACATATTTTTGGGTGATGCAAGATTGCCCTTACACCCAGGATGCTCCTGCATCACATCATCCCTTGTTTTGAATGGTCCAGGGACTTCAAGAGGGCTTCTCTCTGAGAGGGGAAACCTTGGAGCATCTTGAAAATTGATATACATTAGCCTTGGTTTTATTTAGTTTTTCAACTGCACTGTATTTGTCATTCGACCATGTCAGGTTTCTGTAATTAGTGAATGTGTTTGGTGGGGACAATGCAAGAGTATTTGGACCTCTTGGTGGCGTAGGATTATTGCTTGCTCAGGGATCTGGTGGAGTTGGTTGTTTACTTGGAGGTATACCATCAGTCATAGGTTCCTTTCAACTTTGTAGATTATAGGAATTTTGATGATTATTCTGAAAGGCATGAACTTCCAATTACTCAGGCTCGTTTTCCTTATGGAATGGGAACACAAACTCTTTTTCTCCCAAACAAGGGCCCAAATTTTCTCCATTTCTAGATTCACAGGAATCAAATATAAGGGCTTTGAACTGAACAAATTGTTCCTCCAGATCCTGGGGATACTGATTATGGGAGTTTCTCCCATATCCATTGTTATTTTGGCATAGATTCGAAGCCTCGACAAAATTGGCCTCTGCAGCTTCATAGGTGTTAGCATTATTTGTCGATATACTACAATTGTTGGGCCGGGTGTTCCATGGTCTATTCAGTCTTTTCTGCCCAAATAACTTATCCCATGTATTGTTGTTATTGTTTTAAGTTTTAAAACTCTGATTCTGATTCTGGGAATAAGCATTTGGACCAGTCGGTGCTCGTTGGTATCCACTTTGGATTTGGGAAGGATTCAACTTCATATGGGTAAGCTTGTTTGTGAGTTGGGACAAGGTTTTCTTTACGACATCCAATTTAGAGGCTAAGTGAGTATCAATTTCAGCTTGGGGTATAACCCTTTGTTCTACAAATGCTAGTTTATGAGCCTCATAGCCGAGATAGGTGATGGATGGTGGTAGGGATGCAAATGGTTGTGCTGGAATAAGATTCAGTGGATGTGGGTGAGTGGTCAAAGATTGCATGTTGAAAATGGATGTAGGGCAGCGACATTGTTAATGATGGGCATGGTTGCAAAGTTCCCCTATTGTAGATCCATTTTCTATGTGAACGTTATGGCCTCATTATACACCTTTTCCATTATGTCTCTATCCGCAGGTGGGAGTATTCTCAGAAAAAATGAGGTGAAGAGATCCAGAGCTTTGAGGTAAACTTGTATGATGGCTGCCTTTGGTATGGTGTAAGGGAGCTTCCGACGTTTCATGCATTTTGCGAAAAAGATGATTGAACATGGCGATGGCCTCCTTAGGATCCTTTCTTGTTGTTATAAATTGGTGATGTGTCATAACTGAATCCACATACAACTTAAATTGATTGAGAAATTTGGTTTCAAATTTGTTCCATGTAGAGATAGATCCCCGTGGCAAATTCAGGTACCAGTTATATGAAAATTATCCCAAAGTGTATGGGAAAAGATGACATATAACATCTTTGTGGGAAATCTCTTTATGGTTGCAAATTTATTTGAAGGCTGTATGTGCTCTTCTGTTGTCCTTGATTTTCCATATATGAAATGTGTGCAAAACTTCTCCAGATTTTTGGGCAATTCATGGAGCTGCCCAACAAAATTTAATGGTTAACATTTTCTGTGTTGGCGAAGAAAGCCATTGGATGAGGTTGTTGCAAATTTTGATTTTGCAAGTTCTGATTTTGATTTATGGCTATGGGAATAGTCAAGACAATGATGTCTGATTGCTGCCCAAGCGAGTTCTATGACTCGGTAGGATGGTGAGAGTTCTCTCCTGTCTTCCCTTTGTTGCTGTGAGCTCTACGATGGTGAGTGAGTTCAATGAACTTTCATCTTTTCAAAGATGATCTGATTACTCGCTCAAATTATTCTAGAGAAAAGGATTCAATGTTATCCATATTTTCAGTCTTGATTCCCTCCTAGCACCACTTCTGTTGAGCATTGTTTTTACACAATTCAATTGCTAGGATATTGAGATTTGATTTACTCTCTTGAAAGAATAAGGAAGTTATTCCCAATGTTCTCCGGGGTCGTGGTACAACCTGCTTAGTTACTCAATTGAAGATAAATGTGAATGTTTAGGAGGAGGCCTTTGCTGGTACATTTAAGACATCAAACTGCAAAACAACTTTAGTACTTTTTTTGTATTTTCCAATTTATCAAAGATTCGTGTTTTAACTTAGGATTCAATTTTTATGTTTTCAAAGACGATTACTTTTAGATTTATCACAAAATTTAAATGAGTAAGGTAACAAGAAATGAAATAACTTACTGAAAATGAAAACCTAACGAACATAAACCATTATCGATCTTCCCTTGTGAATTTAATTATGGAGAGATTTGGAACAAACCCACGAAGTATAAATCAGACGATGTCACAATTCTATAGTCGATGGATGCAATCGTTTGGAGAGAAAATGTATTCCCTCGTGCAAGATTTTCAAAACCTATAAAATCGTGAAGCCACCAAGATGTGCGCACACACAAGATGGATTTATCATTAAGCCCAATAGATGATCTCTTCCATGCATTCATCAACAACAAGGTAGATAGATAACAACAAACTCCAATTAATAGAAACACAAATTCGAAACACAATAAAACAATTGGCTCTCTAAAACAATGAATAAGCATGGACACATTCATTAATTTTGCATAGATGGTAGAAAATATCACACAACAAATGAAACACCAATTGTAGATCTTTATTGCATTAATAATTTGACCCTATTACATTGCTTTTGATTACAATATATAGAGTTCTGATCTACAAACTCTGAATGCCAAAATTAGGGCATCAAAGACTCTAAATTAATAAAAATAAGCTAAAACTAAACTTTGCTAAAAGGAAACTATTGCTAACTGATACTAAACAACTTGGATGGATTTTAAATCCATTTACAATTAGTTTGTCCATGCAAGAGGGATCAAACTCATCAAGAAAATAGAGAGAAAGAAGATGGGGTTTCTGTGCATGCAATTGTAGTCTTCTTGATCTTGGAGTTCTCCCTTAGAATCTTCATCTAGGGTTCTCTTTACGATGGGAAATAATAGGGAACCCTTATTCTTTCAAAAATGAACTCTAGTTAGGCACCCATATGATCCGGAGTTCAAATTCCATGCAAAAAAGTGATCTTGCTGGAAAGACCCAGAAATTCGAACCCAAACCTCTACTCCGAAGTTTTCAATTGCCAAAAATTGCTAAGTGTCGGAACCAAAAACTGGAGGCCCAAAAGTTTTGGCCCTTTCAGAGGCCAAAAGGCCGAAATGTTGGGAGGGTTGAAAGGGCCGAAAGTCTAAAATGTTGAATTTTGGCCTTTCCAGAAAAATGGCTAAGTGTGAAAAACTACTTTCTACAAAAAGGGCTGAATGGATCTGAGGTATCAGTTGGGAAATACTTTTGGATGGGTGGATCAGATCCTTTGTACTATCTCTTGAACCTATTTGTAATTTATCTCTTTCCTTTTCACTTTGTTGACCCTTCATTCTTGCTTCTCTCTGAAGATGGTCAATTCAGAAGCAAAGAACTTGATCTCTTCTTTATGTTCTGACATTATCTGCATGTCTTCCTTTGAGTAGAACAACTGGTGCAAGGCCTCTTTGGTGCTAACACATGCCAAAATGTCTCTGAACTACTGCACCACCTCTTTCATTGGATGTAGGATCTGTTTATCATGGTCTCAGTATAGGTCTAGACTGATCCTGAAGAAGAAACCATCTATTTTTCCTACCCATTCTATGACTTCCTTCTGTTTTACCATTATGCAGGCTAGGCACTCTTCGAAGACCTTAATTGTCTTGGTTATGCGCTTGATCCATGTTTCAAATTTATCTAGTTCTTCACCCTCATATATCTTTACTAGGATCTAGAAGCATTGCTTCTTAATTATCTTCAGGTCTTGGAGGGCGGCTTGCCATTTGGTTATCTTTGAATCTAACCCATCTTCACTCTCCATTTGGTTTATCAAGCTTGTAATTTCAATCAAGATGACTCTTTAAGACTTAAACACTAGTCTGATAACATCTTCTCTGTACTTCTCAAAGTCGTTCTTCCAATCCACACTTTCTTGGATGAAGGAATAGGTCATACCCGCTGGTAAATCTGGAGTGGCCCTTTTCTCTAAGACAGACTATAATGCGGCTTTCGAACAATTTGGGTTAGTGGGACCCACCATCTTATGAATGAATTTCTTCAGAGCCTCATTTTGCTTTGTTAAGGACTTGATTGTCTCTTAGTCCTTTCTCATAAATCCCAAAGCATGCTTTGAACCTAGAGCTGCTAATGTCTTGCTCCCTTCCCTGGTGGGCTCACCCATGTCTAACTCTTCGAGTGTATAATATTTTGGGGTCACTTGTGCTTGAGAGGTACTAATAGAAGGAACTGCTACTTGTTCTTTCCAGTGACCCCTAGTGTCTTGGGTGACATAGGATATGGTCCTCGCTAGCATGTTGGCCTATGCCTGGTGAAAAGCTTTCCCCAAGAATGCCATGTTTGTATCTTCCTCTTCTTCCTCATCCATGTAAGTTCTCCTCCTAAGCTGAATCTCTATAGTAAACCAAGTAGGTTTACTAAAGGCGGTGACCAGCTCATATGGGGCAACATGGAGGATTGAAGCCAAGTTTTGTGATCTGGGGGTCACCTACTCCTCTGACTCTTTATCTTATTCTCTTTCTTTCTCACCTTCTCCCTCATTTATTTCTTCTCTGTGACCTTCCCATTCTCTCCTTTCTTCTCCCCCCTTCTCTTATTCTTTTTCTTCCCTCCTCTCCTCTTTTGTTGCATTATCTGGTTCATCCTTATCTCGTCGTTCATCTCCTGAGGAACCAATCAACACTTCTATATTAAGGCTAGTCATGTATGCCAAGGTGGCTTTGGAGGGTAACACAACTTCTGCGTTTACTGACCCTTGGGGGGTCGGGATGAAGCAAGGCAAAGGAACTCATTGTGGTGGAGTTGGTGTTGGAGTTGGGAGAGAAGGTGGTGGAGTAGGAATTGGAGGTGAAAGAGTGGTTGGTGGAATGGGAATGTGGGGCGGTAGAGATGAAGTAGAGATTTATCCTACAACCTTATTTCCTGCTATATTAGGAGATGCCATGGCTTCTTGAGTTTCAAGCCCTTGGCTAGTGCTAGAATGCATCCCTAGGATTGACATGTTTAGTACGAGATTAGTGAACTAGGCTGGAGGTGGAGTGAGGATCACATGCGACTGGATAAGTGTTGGAGCTCCCATGTCAAAACCTATTGCTAAATCAGGTGTACCCTATTCTTGGTCTACAAAGCCTTCTAGGCCTTCAAAATCAGATCTCTGGAACTCATCTGAGCCTAAGTTATCAAGAGGATTGTCCTTCTTTTTAGGATCCTCTACGTGTTTCCTATAAGTCTCCTTTTCTTTCCTCTTCTTAGATCTTATCCTTTTAACCAGAGGTACGTCTTCCTCTTCTCCTGGCTCCTCTTGTAAGGTTTCTAGTCATGGAGATGCAAAATCTCTCCTCCTTTTATACATTTTATTCCCTTTTTCAATGATAGGGGGGATTGGCCAGAAATGGAAGGGCCTTCATTGTGTGGGACGTGTTATGATCACACTGGAGGATCTATCTATCTAGTCATCCTAGTTTTTGGAGCCTTGTGCCTTGGATTTGGACCATACTCTATTGTACGTTCATGACCATATATTATCTTTGGTTTTTGAGGTGGGGCCTTCTTATATTGGGGCACTGTAGACTCATCTCCATGTTGCTTATCCAATTTCTTGGGTGGATCCATCAATATCTTCACAAGGGTTGGATTCATCTTATAAGGCCTCTTAATCCATGTTTTAGTTGTTTGGATCACATGCCTATCTCAGAATTCAATATCATTGTTCTTATCCTTATCAATTTCTGCATTCATGATGGGCCTGTTGTATATTTTGTCCTCAATGTAAATCGACTCCAACACCCTATCTGAATCTTTATCCCAAACTTGCGAGGGAATACTAATCTTTAAAGCTTCTCCTACTAATGCAAGGGATATCCTACAGTATTCCCTAAACCTTACCTCGTGATCGTCCACACAGTTCATCCAATGATCTTCTAAGTGGGGTTCATGAACGTAGAACTTGCCAATGATATGGTTGTATGTGCCTATGGGGTCAAATCGGGGCTGGAATATTTTGTATAGTTGAAGTGGGCACTCATCCTACTCAAAGGCCAAGGATTTGCAAACCTTCATGTCTTGTAGAGTGTACGGGCCCAATAGAATAGGAAAGTCCCAACAATGCTTCTTCTTATGCTTTATGTGTTCATAAGCATCTGCGAGCTGCCTTGCCATTTATAGAATAATTACTCAGTCAGATGGGTACCTAGGTAGCTTCTTTGGTTGCAAAGTTGACCCTTCCACCCAGATATATCTGAATGTCCTGAATTGTATGTAGTAGGCCCCAATGGCCCTTACCTTGGCAGATTCTTCCTTTGACATCCTCTTCGCGAAATCACCTTCAATAGATCAAATGATTGCGAAGATGAAAGTGTCATTCACTATCCTATAATCTAGGCTATCTTCTGGCATGTTTTCCCTTTTTACCATCTGTGGATATACAATATGGGGCCATGCATTTTGATCATTGATGTTCCCCCTTTTCATGAGTCTCGAATAGTCTTCCCGTGCGACCAATAAGTTCACTATGTATGTACTCATATAGAATTTTGGATTGTGTTTCACTACAGTCAGTTGTTCGTCCAATCTACGACTGTTAATGGTGCCCTAATTGAACCTAGCCTTACGGCCTTTGATCTTATCTATTAGGAGGATCATCAAATCCTCAAGTTGTATGGACTAAGGTAGTCCATACACTCTGCTTAGTAATATCATTTCCGCTTGGATGTCATCGTTTAAATACCCCCTCTCGAGGTTTATCTTATACTGTTTGTTTTTTGGAAGAGGTTGCTTGAGGTAGTTGTCATTTACAATGCCATATGCCTCTTCACCTTTGTTTCTAAACCATCTGAGGCTCTTTTTAATGAAGAAGTCGTAGAGCTTATCTATGCCCTTATGGAGGTGGAAGACCTCTTCTACGATGTCCGGTCTTATGTCTAGCACCACCTTTCCTTCTATATTTCTGACCACCCTTTCATCTAGAATGTAGTGGTTTTGTAGGGTCATGATAAAATTATATGATGAGACAGCCATTGGGTGGGCTACTGCATTAACTAGGCCTTATTAGACTAGTGAGGTGCAATCCTTGGATCTTCCTGCTGGTTGGGAACATCTTACCAGGAACTCATCCCAGTCTACGTTCCCAATGTTAGTGTCTGTGATCTCTATATGCTTGTTCCCAATCTTTGAAGGGGGGTGAATCCCTTTGTATAGGTACTTCATTAGGGACACTATTCATTTATCATGCATTCTTGCGAAAAAGTGCAAGTATCAATATTTTGTATTGAAAAGAAACTATGAAAAGTAGGGAAGAAAAATAATTTAACTATGAAAATAGAAGCAAAAGGCCCTTAAGAAGTCAAAAAATGTAATTTTTTCTCTTTCAGCCTTTCAAACACTGAAAACAACATCGGTGTCTGAAAGCACCAAAATTGTGAAAAAAGCGAAGTTAGAGGAACAAGCCTTCTCGAGCTTTTGGCGTGTGAAAGTTTGACCAAGATGTCAGACTCTGAAGGTTCAAAAATGCCGAAAGGAGGCTTGTTCACTTAGAGGTTCATCCCTTTTAGCCTTTCATTGGTTTTGAACATTTCAGGGGTCTGAAACACTGACACCCCCGAAAAGCTGAAAGGCACTTGGCGACAACTTGAGGGACAGACAGTTTTTGGCCTTTTGGAGGCTGAAAACCTGCAACTAGGTCGCAATGCAAAAACCCTAGGGGAAAAAAACAAAAAAGGAAAACTCACAAAAGGAGAGTGCCTCCCCCACAAGCCTAAGGGAACAAACCCTAGGGACTTGGGTAGGCACACAGGACTCGATAGAAGACAAACCCTAAAACTGACTAAAAATAAACAAATAAGAAAAAACATGAAAACCCTACCTTTCAAACGCGAGGAGGGGAGACAAGAAATGTGAGAACCAAGGGCGGGGAGCGGGTGGCAACGTCCAAGTGAGGAGACAAGATGGAACATCAAGAACATGGAGAGAAAAAAGACTCAAGAAATGAAGAAGGCAAAGTGAGGACAACTTAGGGCTCGAACTGTTTAAATAGCCCATGGGGTGACGTCACCCAGTTTCAGCATTTTGGAGGCTGAAACGCCAAACATCGGGTGACCTCATTCCCCCTTTCGGTGTTTTGGGGTCTAAAACACTGAAAGGTCTGAAAGTTCAATTCTTTGTTCCTTTTGGTGTTTCAGACACTGAAACAATGAAAGGTCTGAAACACCGAAAGGACTGGGTTTCAGCCTTTTTTTCCATCTCGACATTTCGGAGGGCTCAGGGTCCTCCAAAATTCTGAAAGGGTGAAAAGGGAAAAAATGCCTTGTTTTCTCAACAAGGTCTTAAGAGATCTAGTTCAAGGAACAAGGAGTGGGGCCAACTCAAAAACCAAAAAAAGAAGGGGGGTCCCCATGGTCAAAGGACCAAAAATGGGGTGTGTGTTCTGGACCCACAACAATATCATATTTGGAGGTAATGATAACTTATGCACTTCATTTGCTGATGATATGAGGAAAGAATTTGAAATGTCGATGTTTGGTGAGATCAAAATTTTCCTAGGATTGCAAATTTTACAACAGACTGTAGGTATCTACATTACTCAATCAAAATACATCAAGGAAGTACCGAAGACATTCTTAATGGAAGAATCAAAACCAGTTGGAACACCTATGGTGACAGGATGCAAACTGATAAAAAAATACAAGACACCTAAGGTAAATCAAACTTTGTATAGATCTATGATTGGTAAATTGATGTATGTTGTACACACAAGACCTGACATAGCACACACAGTTGGAATAGTTGCAAGATTTTCTGCTAATCCTAGTGAATCACGTATGACTTATGTGAAAATAATTTTTAGATATTTGAAGAATACTTACG
The DNA here is from genome assembly GCA_018584345.1 of Thuja plicata. Taxonomy (NCBI): domain Eukaryota; kingdom Viridiplantae; phylum Streptophyta; class Pinopsida; order Cupressales; family Cupressaceae; genus Thuja; species Thuja plicata. The sequence goes on from MU226623.1 coordinate 204,625, forward strand.
ATTATGGACTATGGTATAAAAGAGATGGAAAGTTTGAATTGAAAGTTTATACAGATGCTGATTGGGCTGGGAACATATATGATAGAAAGAGCACTACTGGTGGAGCATTCTTTATTGGAGAAAGATTAGTTACTTGGATAAGAAAGAAGCAAGGATGCATATCTCAGTAAACTATAGAAGAAGATTAAATTGCTGCTGCTGCAAATTGTTTAAACATAGCATGGATAAAACAATTGTTGAAAGGAATGAATGAAGAGATTAACTGATCCAGTGATAATACAAGTGCTATAAATATTTCAAAGAATCCTATAATGCATGTAAAGACAAATGTATATCTATAAAATATCACTACTTGAGGGAACAAGTACAAGACAAACAAGTAATACTAGAATATGTACAATCAAAAGAACAACTTGTAGACATATTCACAAAACCCTTACCAAAGGATAGATTTAAATACTTGAGAGGTAGACTAGGGGTTCTTCCCTTATCTATTGGTAACTAAGCTGAGTAGGAGGTTGCATCAACCTACATGAAATTAGAATATCAAACATGTTGATGCAAAGTTGAACTGGACTGACACAAACATATTAGTACATTGCAAGGTACCTATATCCTACTACAATGAACAACAAAGATAGTATATTTGGCTACGGAAGAGCTGCATATTTATTTTTAGCATTGTTGTCAAAGGGAGAGAGATTTTGATGAAATACACAAAAAGAGAGATGATCAATGAAATATCTATCCACTAAAGGGAGAAAAGAGAAAGGGAGAGACATATCTAATCTATAGAGAGATTCAAGAGCTGAAAATTCAAAGCTCTGGGGAGAGTCTGCATGGTGAGTTTTTGTTTATACTAACACAATTTATATTCAAGCTAGGGAGAGCTATAAAACTGTTGCAGTTGTAGAACATACATTTGGTATTTGTTGTATGTAATTTAATATTGCATATTTCATATTGTTTTGTCATCAATGATAAAGGGAGAGATTGATGAACTACAACTGATTGTATGTTTGAAGTCATTTGTTGATATTCAACCGAGTTGTAGAAGTGATGATAAACATTATCAGTTAATGTATTCTCATTGATGTCAACTTATTTGAGTATTATTATGTTGGAAAACATTTGTTATGAATTGAAGATCTGGAACAAACAATGTTTATGTGGTCGGTAAATGAAGAGTTTTGTATACACCAAGAGATAGTGAATATCGAGTAAAACATAGTGTATACCTGTAATCATCTAAAAATGGTCATCTAGACTATTAGCCCCTTTCTAGAATTATTTGCTAAAATCCTCAATTGCTCATTCTTGATAAAATCCTAGCTTTGTCATTTATTCGATTATTTTTGGGCTAACCATTTTATCCTAAGTCTTTATTTATTTAAAAGGAATTCCCTCCCCTTTTATTAAATAAAAAGACCCCACTTTTCCTCTTATCCTAAGTTGCAC
>MU226623.1:206182-218023 GCA_018584345.1 Thuja plicata
CTTTCATGTCTTGCATCTTAGATTAATTTCATTTTCATGCTCTAGAGTAACTCATCTAGCTTAATTAGTAAGGATTTGTAACACTTGTCTTTCCATTTTAGCTTAGTTGCATTGTTTCTTCTTTGCATAGCTTAGTTTGCATTTCTCATCCTTAGTTTAGTTGCATTTTCATTTTCATTTGATTCTTGAGGACATTGGCACTCTTGCTCTTGTCTCCTTTAGAATCTCCCATTGCATGGTTTATTAGCAAGGTCATAGGCTTAATTAGCTCTAGCTGAGAGCAATACTTAAAATAGCCTTGCACTCCATGTCTAGGGAGCTCTAAATCGATTTCTCAAGGTTTCCAATCCATAGATCCTCTTGGAAGCAATGGTTTAGAGAAGTGCACCACTTGAGTGTGTACAATACCGAGCACAATGATAACTAAGCAAGGGATTGCCGACACAACTATTGACTGAGAAATTTAATCAAACTAAGGTCGAATAAGATGCTGAGCTGACAATTGATGATTTCAAGGTAAAAGATAAGTTTTTTATTTGATCAAATGGTTATGAAAATTTAATAAAGATCACATGACAATGATTGAAATGTGTTTTTAACACAAGTGCCGAGGATGGATCAAGTGGGAAAATCAACAATGGAGATTAAAAAACTAAATTTGAAGGATGAATATTAAATGAGATATGATGTCTATATAAGAGACAAGAGATTCATTTTGAATCACACCTCACACCTAATGTGCACATGCAAATTTTATGCATGACTGATCAAACTGGTTAGATAAAGAATTGAGCATTTTTCTACAGACATCACTGAGAAAACAGAGGAAAGAGCATTACCGAGAAGAACAAGTATGAAGTATGAGATGAAATGAAGTGAAAAAATTTATCAGAGGTATTATGTACTTAGAATAGATCTGAATATCTGCAAAACAAAGTTTTATTTGAATCAGATCATTACTGTATCAGTTTAACCATTGTTACAGATAAATCTCTTAACTGAGTAGGATAGTGAAAGTCTTTATTATGACATTCAGAGAATGTTGAGTGTTTTCTTGTTGAACCCATAGTGAATGCATGGTCAAGAGAGAACTGTTAGTTTTAAATCCTCTAACCAGGTCACACTTAACAGTGTGCATTGTAACCTTTAACAGGGTTGGTTCTTCACCGAGCTCACTTCAGAAGAGTGAAAATATTTTGGGTTACCGGTCCCAGGTGGTTTTTCCCTTAGCGGGGTTTCCATGTTAAAAATATATGTGTCAATGTGCATGAATTTTGTGGATTGTTATTTTACTTTACACTTTAATTTATTGACCTAGATCGGTAATCACAGTATTAATTTACTGATACTCGATAAACACTATTGATGAAAGTTTGAGATTACATAATACATTTTCACCGAGTTGAATTATATGTTTGAATTTGTTTTGTTATACATCTGTAGGAATTTAGGACTATAGGATAATTTGTGAGGAAATTGATTCTAACTATTTCACCCCCCTCTTAGTTATTCCAACACTTCTTGCATGGTATTTATCTGAAACTCTAGTTTAGTAATATGTGATATGAATACTCTAATGTGCTTGCACTACTCAATCAGGACCTCTTTGTTCCCAATTATTCCAAGACCCTTTATCTATCTCTTAGGATATTCCAAGCCCTCCTATAACTAGGTTAGGACTTCTTCTAATTTTCATTCACAAGGTGACATCCATTAGTGTTTCACTAGGGTAACTATCATGTTGTTCTTGCCATTTCTCAACTCCATCTTTCAACTCCTTCTTGGATACCTCCAAGTGCTTTTCTAGCTCACTTGCTTAGATAGTGTTTGAAAGTGATTAAAAAAATTCTCACACATTTCCAAAACACAAATTTACCCCTCTAAATTAGGTTTTTTATATCTCCAATATTGATTCCAAGATTTTGATGCAATTTTGTCTTGTAGGCCTGTTAGGTTTATTAGCCCTATTTCACTAGTTTTTGCTCAATCTTTGAAAAATTTACCAAAAAACTCCATAAATAAATGTAGTATTATGCTACCATTTATGTAATTACACAATATTTTTGTGGTCTCAACTCTCCAAGGCCTACATACAGGTAATTCCTAGATTTAAGGGCTTCTAGGGCTAATTGGTTTCTTAAGAACCAGTCAACTAACTTCTTCTTAAAAATGTGTTCACATGGATTGATGATGAGACAATATCCTTCATAGGTCTCTAAAAAAACCCAAGGAATCTCAAAATCCACTTTGATTCATCTTTTCTACCAAACCCCTGCATTCAAACACCAAAGAACTCTTACAAGCACCCAACCGGGTTGCTCTGGACTCGCCTAGGGCTTGCTCACAAAAATAACAAACTTGACTTCCAGGAATTCTCCTTCCATATGTAAATTTTAAATAGGCTCCCCTAGAATTTCCCTCAATCCTGTGATGATTCCACAGTGGGGTTTCATGTGGGAGCCATTTTTATGCACACAGTCCTGGGTAGGATAGAGACTGGCTTATTTACAAAACCTAATCTAATGAACAGTAAAGAACTTAAAATCAATGCAAAATTAAAGCTAACAAGTATATCTACATGAATCCCACACTCATATGGTGGATTAAATACATTCAAGGAACACACTAAATGAAAGATGCTCACTGTCTACAAAAACTAGAATAGAGTGCAAATGAAGTAAACTTGTTTTTCTTCCAAAAAACTTCCAACCTCGGGATATGGGCCTCTTTATGGTTTTATACATTCTCCTCATAGTTGTAGGTGGTTAGAATATCTACCATGCCCTAAAACTTTGATTTTTTCCTTGTTTGGACAATGTTGTCATGCAACTTTACAAAGTTGCAAAAGTTGTCATGACAACATTTTGTCAATTTTTGCATATTTGCTCTTAACTTATCCAAATGACCTCTAAACTTCATAAAATGGTGGAAAATAATCATAGAATACATTTTAGGCTTAATTAAATCCTTTCCCACACATTTAAATACTTTTACCCAAAATCCCAAATTGAAGCCTCAAAGAGACCTAAAACCAAAACTACTTCTTCACAACCAAATGTTACTAGATTAGTCTAAGGCTAACCTATATCTCCCAAGAAAACACACACAAGACCTTATAAGGTATTTAAAAACAATCTTGACCTAGATAGGGTCAGTACAAGCCAAAAAAAAAAAACTAAGGACCTTAAACATGTCCTAGGTGCTCTTGCACCAATATGTTACTCTCATCTTGCATAGTGTTTATCTTCTTTTTTCATGTGGTCATTTATAGTGAAAGGGTGTGGATTTTAAGATTTGTAGTCACATGTGAAATTACATACAATTTTTACTAAATTATGGAGTGCTTAAGTTGGGTTTGAGGTTTCACCTCTTGGTTTTATGAAAGCACTAAATGATTAGACATTTGTTGGATGTTGTTGTGCAGTTGACTATTTTATGATTTGAATATTCTTGGAAAACTTGATAGTTTTGTAGTTTTTCATGTTTTTAAAAGTTGTGGGTTTATAGATTTATCTTTAATTCATTTTTCAAATGAAATATTTGATGTTAAAGTCTAGATGTTGAATTGGATTGTAGTTTTACAAATATTATTTTGTAGGTTTTTCATATTAACTAAAATTTGTAGTAAGATTGTATTCATAATGTTCTGGATGAAGAAGGTTATAGGTTTGCATGCCTTCGTGGAGGATTATTATTAATCTATGGTCACTTCTACATGCGTTTGTTTTGAAAATAATATCTAACAATGATATTGATGTTTGGTTCTTGGAAATACATGTTATGCCTGATTATCTTTATTTTACATGTTACTAATATGATTTTTTTTTTAGACCTTCTTATCAATCACCATTATTACATTGCTATGTTGATTGCAGTGAGACAATGAATTTTTTTGAGTATCAAATAGAGTTATTAATTTTAATCTTAGAAGTAGATAATGATGCATGATAAGCTTTGTTCACATTATATGGATTTTTGGTATCGATATTGATCATGATGCCATTTATAAATTGGTATCACTTTCAATTGGAGATCTATGCAATTACATTATATGTTCTAACTTCTTTTCTTTATAATTTTTTTTTGGTTCTAAGTTGTTGATATTACATTGTATAGTGTTCCATGGATAATTTTTGATTAAAAAATAATCAATCTTTTCCAATAGTTGTTTCTTTAATGTGAAGCTCTTTGATTGTAGCTCTATGTTACATAGAGAATTTGAAACATTGGGTTCTATTGACAAAGGATGTGAAATATTAAATATTATTGGTTTGGAGATCATGGTTTAACTCTTTCATTTTGGAGATCTTGGTGTTGGATTCTTTGATTGTGTTGGGGTCATGGATCTTCAATTAGGAAATGGTTATCACAATGCTTAGAGAGCTCAATATTGCAGTTAAATAGGATCTAGTGGTAGTGATATTGGATTCATCATAGGATGATGCATGGTCTTATTTATTTCTTGTTGGTGTTGTGTATGGACATGCAATGGGGTTTATTTTGTATCTTAGGTTTATTTCATAAGAGATGGTTATCTTATGTTTGGAGATGTTTTTTTGGTTTAGAGTATGGTTTGTATTATGTCATATGATGTACTCTTGATTCTAGATTAGAGTATTGACATGATGTATACTCTCTTGAAATCATTATATGTTCTTTGGAGTATATGATCTATATTTAAGGAGATGATAGATCATGATTTCATGATATGTTTTATGTTTCTATAGTTGGAACATTTTTAGTGGTCTTGTTGGTTATCTTTGTTTTTAAAATTTTAATCATGTTCCTAGAGATTCACGATTTTGTAGGGTTTCATTTGAATTTGGAATGGAATGGTTAGTGGATGATCACAAAAATTAAAGATAATTGGGTAAGGCCATGAAATGTTATGTTTTTGGGATCATGTGTTAATATGGTTACTCTTTTATGAGGATTTTAGAAGAAAGACTAAGTAGTCTACACTTGGTTTTGGATATGAATGCATTATAGACCTAAAGAGAAGACCCATTTTATTATTATATTTCAATGTTTGGTTTTGTGTGCATAAGAAAAACTTGAATCTCACTCAGTGTATTCTCAATAAGTGAATGATCTAAGATCTATCATTCACCTGAATATTAGATGCATTCTTATTTTGTATCTCTTCTTCTTGTTGGAAATATGGAAAGAGGAACTGAAAATATGGATGAGTGTTTTAATTTATGGAAACAAGATGATTTTTAGATCCTAAATCTATGTGTACAACTCATTAGGATATCAGCTCGGGAGACATGAACAAATTTGGCTAAGTACATGATTGAAGAACAATGTACATGCAGTTTACTGTAAAAGGTCGGGTGTTGCTTTCCAGGTTAAATATTTTTGGTGTGAACATAAGGGAATAATTATAGAGGTATAATGATGCTAAATCTAGATTTTGGAGGTACAATGACATATTGGAAAATAGTTACAGAGATTTGAGCAGTGATATTTCATGTTTCACAGTCTAATAAGTTGGCATGAAGGAAAATATTTGCGTGTATATGGTAATTTGATTTTGACGCTAAATTTTATGATAAATTGGTAAAGACAACATAGTTAGATGCATTATCAAAAACAAATTAGAGGGAAATAAATTCAAATTGAGGATTTGGACAACTTGGTCAAAACATATTACATTTCCCTAGAATGTTTTTGGTAACCGACATGGGAGATCAAATCTGTAGTTGCAAACCTATATAATCGATGGATTAGGGTTTTGGAAAAATATTTGGATGTTAGTTGATGTGTATGTGAAGTGAGAAAGTTACCTACATGCATATTTGATGAAGGACAATGTAAATATGATAGTTTGATTAGCGAAGAATAAATAACAGGGTAAGTAGACAGAAAAAGTTTATTAGATCATATTTATGTACTTACATGGAGCTATAATTAGGCATAGTTGATGCTACTAAAGAAGTTCAAAAGTTTTATGATCATTGTAATTATCTAGTAAGGTAGTGAGCCTTCTTTTAAAGGGTTTAATCCCTAATTGTAATTGAGGAGTGAGCTCTAGGTAGTGTGTTTGAATGCAAGTGCATTCCCCATATTGTAAGACAATATTTTCTATAGCATATTGGCTTATGGGTGTCATCCCCACTGTGGTTTTTCCCCTAACATGGTTTCCATGATAAAAAGTTTTGTGTAAAGTTTTGTGGATGTGTTTATGATATTTGCATGCATTCTTATTTTGTTTGGATCAAACATAAGGGTTTTAAGTATTAAAGGGTAGTGAAAATTTTGAAAGTTTGAGAAAAATTGATTCACCCCCTTCTAGTTATTCATTTCCTTACTTACTGCAATTGGTATTAGAGAAATGTCTCTTGAAGGAATTATAATAGCTTGAGAGAGATCCAAGAAGGAAAAATGGACTAAAATTTTCAAGAAAAACTCTTAGTTACTTTTGAGGATCTTATTCAGTCTGAAGGTGAAGTAAGAATGTTCTGAGATGACCTAAGAGAAGCTAAATATTTCATCATGAATCTAAAAGAAAAATTGAAGTAAGCCAATGAAAAGAGAAGAGAAATTTGTAACCAGTTATAATAAAAATATAATGGTAGCTTAGATTATGAACAATTGAGTCAAGATCTAAAAGATAAGACCAAGGAATGTGAGAAACTAAAGAAAGAAAATTCCAACTTGTAGCATGAGATGTAATCTATGGTAATGAAAATGACCAGGGAGATTGAGGCTAGGAAGAAAAATGAAGAAAACCTAGAGCATTTCTTGAAGGAAAGATTTGATGAATGCAATAGAGTTGTTGCCAATCTGCAAGGAGCAAAGGATCTTGAGGAAGAACTTAGACAAGAACTTGTGATTGCAAATGACTACAAAGATAATTTCATGATTAGATCAACTAAGCTTGATTCATTTCTTGAAATCAAAAGGATTCTAGATGACAACAAAGGTCTTGGATATAAGGCAGGTGAAACCTCTAATTCTGCTCAAAATAGACCTAGATCTGACAAGCCAAAGTTTAGATATTAGAATAAGATGAACAAGAATCCATCAAGAAGACAACCTAATGCTCAAGGGATTCATGGTAAGTTATTTATTTGTCATAAATTTTGTCATAAATCCATGGATTAGAGGAATAAGATGAATACGAATAATGCATCTTTTTCTGGTCAATGCTTTAAGTGAAATAAATATGGTCATAAGAAAAGTGAGTGTAGAAGTGTTGTAAAGAAAAATTATTCCAACAAAGGTAACATCAAATGCTATGCATGCAATGTATTTGGACACAATTCCAAGTAATGCACAAGAAAGAGAAGCCAGATGATCAACATAAATGAACAAAGAAATATCGTTTGTTACAAATGCAATAGATTTGGACACATAGAAAGGAACTATAGGAGCAATAATGTGAACACTATAGGTCTGATTGATAGAAACGAGAACAATCCAACTAAGGATAAAAAAAAGATAAAGGTGAATGTTGAAGAGGTTATAAAGAAAATGAAGCAAACATGGGTTAAAAAGGATGCTGAAAACACACCAGAAGGGTCCGCATTTGGATTTGGTTATAGAAATTCCCCAAGGAATTGAAGATTGGCCTTTGGCCTAGGGGAAACTTATAATCTAAATTTGATGAACCCCCTGAATGTGTTGAAGCCTATAATTTATAGGCATGGATAAGTTGTATTAGATTAGTAAAGAGGTTTTGGAGTCATTACTAAATGTTTATAAAAAGAATGGAAGGTTTTATGTGAACACAAATAGTGAAGAAGGTGTTTTAAAGACATTAGGGTACAAAACATTTATTATACCTAGGAATTAGGTAAAGGAAATACAAATTGTAGTTTGTGAGTTTCATTTTTCACACTGTGATCAAGAGAAAAAGTGAAGGAGAGCTATAAAGGAAAATTCCATCAAATTCAAGGCAAAGGAAGTGATTTTACAAGGTTTGTGTGCAAAACCCTCAGTTCGGTGAAAAGGTATTTCTCAGTGAAAATATTGGAAAATTTAAGTTGTGAAGATGAATACCCTTATCATTTTTTATGTCACTAAGAGGCCATGACCCAAATTTAAGAAGCATCCATACAAATCTATCGAAGTGGATTAAAAGGGTATACTCTCTGATGTGCCATACAAACTTTTGCATGTTGAGGATGTTAGGGATTATATCCATGCAACCTTGGAAGATCTTGGTACAAAAAAGTTGATGAAATTTTACAACACAAAACTCTTGGGAGATGATCATCAATAGAGACCAGAATTCAAGGCCCTATAAGAGAAGAAATTTTCTCAGTTTATAATTTTTTCATACATTGAAGAGGAGGAATGGATACAGTATATCCTTAGTAGGATCTGTGGATATTTTATGTGGTTTAATCATCCAAAAAAGATCACAAAGGAGTTGATTCAAGTGGTTACTAGTTTACGGGCATCCAGTGGGATACCTATGTTGAAAGTTGTAAATAACGATATGGTACATGATGCTACTAGAGAGGTTTCTGATAAAAGAGGTATGACAATCAACGACATTATACAGGATGATGTTGAATTTGCATCTATGGTTATAGGCTATAATATTTACTATTAAATTATGTGTTTGGTACAACTATATATACTGCATATCATATGCTTAAAGAGAATAAGGAGTATGACATTTGTTTGGTAATGACAGGAAAAATTATTGAAAATATAACAAAGATCAAGAAGGACAAAAAGAGAATCTTTAAGTTTGGAACTCTCATATTCTATATATTTTTCTACTTTATGCAAGATTTTCCTGGAGTAGGTCCATTAAATTGGTTTGGTGATAAACCTATAGTTGTACAAATCAGGGAATTAATGTATGGTATGAGAAAAGATATGAGAACAATAACTATATGGGGTTACTTCAAGGCATTTCAAAAGTTGAGGGAAAAAATCCCTAAGCCCATAGTAGAAAGATATGAGAAAACCATCTACTTTCTGGTTGACATAGACACATGTATGATGGAGGCAGTAGAACCCAAAACCTCATGGCTAATTCCTATGGGTTATGAAGTAGATGAAAAAATATTAGATATGTATGCAAAATATCTATTGAGAAAGCCACTTGGTCTAACTGAAGAAAGGTTTGACACTTATAATGAGAAAGGCCTAAAAGTACATAATGAGCTAAAGAAACCTAAAATTGATAGAGATGTGAGAATAAATTAGTTAATGTAAATGAATTTATATACTTTCACTTTAAGAGAAATAATCAAGTTGCTGGTGATGAGGAACCTATAGAGGTTGGAGAATCCAACTCTCCACCCACACTTGGTCTGGGTAGGAAGACTATAAGTGTTGCATTGAATAAAATACAAGTGTCTCTACTTGTTAGAGAAACAAAGAGAAAGAAGCCAGAGTAAGTAAATCAAATAGAGGAAAAGATGAAGAAACCAGAGAAGAAGAAGATTAGGGAGAAGAAGAAATCAAAAGAGAAGAAGAAGCAGGAAGAAGAAGTCATCATTGAAGATGATGAAGAGACATAGTCTGATGTTGAGGTGAAGAAGTTAAAGAAGCAAAGGAAGACAACTGCATCACCAACCCCCAAGTATAAATCATCCAGTGGAGGAGAAGACCAAGTAAGTAAGTCCACCAAAATTGAATCTGATAATATTGGAATGTTAGTGTATGATGTAGAGAAGAATTTCATAAGACATGGAGACTTGAGGCTATTATTCAAATTCCATTACAATCTTGAAAAATATGAACAAATGGTGATTCAAGAAGAAATAATAAAATACTTGAAAAAATACAAGAGAGAACTCATTGAAATTGAGTCTCACATACCAAAGAGTTTGTACACCATTCTAGATGCAAGAAATTCATATGCATTAACTGAGGACAAGAGGATGAGAGAAAGAGTGATAGTAGAGATTTGTCTAGTCATAGTTAATGATGAATAAAAAATATCCTTAAGGAAAAAGGGAAATATTTTAGGAGAAAAATAAGGATGAATAAGATCATGTTAGGAAATACAAAGGATGTTGAGGAAGAAACCAAGAAAATCATGAGGGATTATATGGAGAAGCACAAGTATGAATTTATGCCCGTGAGTCAAGGTGAAAGACCTTATGCTCCTAGTCATGGTCTTCCACCTACTATTACACCCAATATTTCTCAAGTTAATATTTCCCCAGTTAATATGGATAGTGTTTCAAAAGAGGAACCAATAGATGTGACTATTATGGAAATACCTGAGGAAAGGATAGACTAAGTTGTAGAAAAAGTTCTAGTGACAGAGAAGGAGAAGGTCACTAAAGGGAAAGAGATAAAGAAATAGAAAGAGATAATGAAAGGAAAATAGGAAAAAAATGTATTGAAATAGGGAAGGTTTCAGAGGTAGAAAGGGCAGATCTGGTAGAGATTATTTGCACTCTAAATCAGATGATGCAAGAATCAGCAGAAGAGCCAAAATAGGAACAAGATAAAAATGATACAATGGTAAAGGAGAAGAGAGATAAAGGAAATCCAAGAGTCACTACTACAATAGTGAAAGAGTTTATGGAAAATGATAATTTGGAGTATGTTCCCAAGCTATCACAAGAGACAGTTGTTTTTTCCACCTTCTCACTCCTACAAAAGCTAAAAGTTGCACAATTTTTCATAAGCCCAAGCAAGAGAGGAGATGCTCAAGACCCACATATAAGATAGTAATTTGTTGGAGAACTCATATATAATTATTTAAAAAATGATAACACACTATGTGAAGGATGATGTTGATAACCCTTCTAACAATCTCAAGAGATTAATGGTTGTGGTAGGTACCCAATTTGAGTCCCTTGAAAAGTTTGTTGAGGAAAAGGTAAGAAAGGAGTTTGATAATAAAATATTTAATGAATTAAAGGGAAGGATAACATACAAAAGGATAGTGATAGATACTCACATTAAGAAAATTCAGGATGCCTTGACTGAAGGAGGAAACATATATAAGTCATGCTTTTCCAATTCTAAGTTTATTGAAGGCGTAGTGAAATAGATAAAGGAGTGTGAGAAAAAAATGGAGAAGATTGCTCAAACATTTGATCCCTTAAGTGCTTCCACATTATACCCAAAAGGCCAATAAATTTCATTGCTTGATAAGATTAAAGGCTTGGAGAAGGAAAAAGAAAGAGTAGTTTCCAGATTTGGTGAACTTAGGAGTCTAATTTCTCCTAAACTTCAAACCTTATTCAGTGCAGTTAAAGAGACACAATAAGCTATAGTCTCTTCAACCCCAGTCAATTTTCCTTTGGCGGAAGAAAAGTCATACTTATTCAATGACCAAATATTAGTATTGAGTAGTCTCAAACAAGTTTGGTACAAATATCTGAATCTCCTAAAGATGCTATGTGCAAATATATTCAATCTGATGTAACTTAGACTATTTTTATATGTATATATGTATATAAGTTTTGGTGTGCCTAGTCTAAGAGGGAGTATAGGATAGTATAAGACATTTTTGGCACCCTTTTCCATTGATTTCAAAGGGGGAGTGGAGGCCAATGAAAAATGTTCACAATATAATGACGAGATAACAACTTAGGGGGAGCTATGTTAGAAACTTTTGGTGTACTGCAACTTTTGACACTTAGTCAAATTTTAACTAAGTGTTTCCATCAATGCCAAAGGGGGAGATTGTTTGAAATATGGAAAGACACACTAAAAATATGGATTAGTTTTTTCATTTATGTCAACAAGATGATTTTTAGATCCTAACTATATGTGCACAACTCTTTTAATGTTTGTATCTTCAGTCGTATGATCATTAGAATACATATAATATATGTTGATTAATAATAATATAATATATATGTTATATTATTATTAATCATATGAAATTTAATATTTAATATTAAATTA
>MU226623.1:218088-234700 GCA_018584345.1 Thuja plicata
TGTCCCATGAAGGGACATGTCTCTCCTATCCTCATTCCCAATATAAATGAAAGAGATATTGTTGCATTTGGAAAATACATACAACATAGAGTGTTATTACATTTGCAGCTATCCTAAAAACTTAACAAACTCATTAGGAGATTATACCGGAAGTCATGAATAGATTTGGCTAAGTACAAGAATGAAGAATAGTGTGCATGTAGTTTACTGTAAAAGGTCTGGTGTTTATTTCCAGGTTAAATATTTTTGGTGCACATATAAGGGAAGCATTATAGAGGTATACTGATGCTAATTCCAAATTTTGGAGGTACGGTGACATGTTGGGTAAGAGTTACAGAGATTTGAGTGGTGATATTTCATGTTTCATAGCTTGACAGGCCAACATGAAGGAAGATATTTACACGTACATGGTAATTTGATTTTGATGCTAAATTTTATGATAAATTGGTAAATCCAACATAGTTAGATGCATGATTAAAATAATTTTGGAGGGAAATCAATTCAAATTGAGGATTTGGATGACTTGGTCAAAACATATTACATTTCCCTAGGATGTTTTTGGTAACCAACATGGGAGATCAAATATGTAGTTGTCAACCTATATAATTGATGGATTAGGGATTTGGAAAAAGATTTGGATGTTAGTTTATGTGTATCTAAAGTGAACAAGTTATATACATGGAGATTTGATGTAGGAAAATGTGAATCTGATAGTCTGATTAGTGAAGAACATAGAACATGGAAGATAGATAGAAAAAGTGTATAAGATCAGATTTATGTGCTTACAAGGAATTGTAATCAGGCATAGTTGATGTTACTACATCAATTCAAAAGTATTGTGATCATTGTAGTGATCTAGTAAGGTAGTGAGACATCTTGCAAAGAGTTGTAGCCCTAATTGTAATTGAGAAGTGAGCTCTAGGCAGTGTTCCTGAATGCAAGAGCATTCCCCATATTGTAAGAGAATATTTTTTTGTAGAGTGTTGGTTTTTGAGTGTCATCTCCACCATGGTTTTTTCCCTAACAAGGTTTCCACAATAAAAAATTGTGTGTTAGACTTTTGTGGACGTGTTTATAATATTTACATGCATGATTATTTATTTTGGATCAGATGTAAGGGTTTTAAGTATTAAAGGGTAGTGAAAGTTTAGGAACAACTGATTCACCCCCCTTCAGTTATTCACTACCTTATTTCCTACACTTCTCATATGAGGTAAGTATTAAAAATAGATATTCTAAGGAATTATTTAGAAATGTGCATGAAATATTTATGACTTTGGGATATTCCCTATATTGTGAGAATGAATAGTTTGTTTGATCTACCTTCATCATGACATGATTACATCTATTTCTGCCATGTTTTTATTATACTTTGGATGCTGGATATTGATATCCCTTAAATTTGAGATTGGTGAAGGAGAATTAGTTTACACAAATTGTATTAGTGTGGAACAAGGATATGGTTTAATTTGCAGGTTCTCATTTTTGTATTTTTCTTCTTCATGGATGTCTTTATTCACGTAACATTGATATTTAGTGCAAAGAACTAGAGACTAGTGGTGAAAGAGGTATTGCAACATTTTTTTTGCAATATTTAAAAATAAGTGTATGTTTATTTGACATTATGTAATATAGGAATTTTCGACATATATGAAATTTACTATAGATAGATTTGACAAACTTTCATCTATATTCAAAACTGTCATTACTCATGCAGTGGGAGTTTCTGTTTATATGACTGATTATCTTGTTTGATATCTTAGTTTCTTTATTACTAATGTGATGATGCATTTTCATATTTCATTAGATTTATATTTATGAGTTATGCAGGTTGTGGAATAGTTACTCTTTTTTAATGGGTTGACTCAAATATAGACTGTCGATATCCACAAGATTGTTTTAGTATTAATGTAGAATTTGTTAGTTGGCCTTATCTATGGTTATTTGTGCATTGGTATGTTGCATTAAGATAGGAGGATTGGTATACAAATACTTGGTTGCAATTTCAAGTTGATATGTTGATGGCATGAAGTTTTATCTATGGGGGTATACCCTAGTTTGAGGTATGATAAGATTGGACGAGTTGATTTTTTTTTGTGGTTTCCATTATAGGTGGTATGAGTAAGGGGTGATGACACAATAGTGTGTCCCAATTTTCTTTACAAAGAAAACATGGTCGCTAAAATAAACAAAAAAGAACCCACGTTGAATGAATGGAAGACTATGATTGAAGTGGGTAAGCCCATTCGATTGAAGTCTCTGATGTAGGGGAATTCGATCAAAGTGAAAGGACTTTGATAAAATCTAATGTATTTGATTCGATTGAAGTAACAGTTTGATTGAATCCATTAACGACTAAATTTTTCAAGCTCGATTTATAAGCCCGATTATGACTCTTATTTTCTCACATTTTGTAGTTATTTTGGGCTCCACACAACTTCTTGCGAATGCCCTTGGACAAGGTGGTGTTTTTTGGAAAGGAGCATGCTATTTTTCTTGACACATCGACATTGCTTGGTACCAGGTACACTATTTTTCCTCTCTTTTTTTTTTTTTTGCTTATAAATTATGTTTTTTTAAAATTTTTTGAGCTTGTTATTAGTGTAGACACCTAAACCTGATCACATAATTAAGTAATCTTATTTAGTTCTTACCTAGGGATCTGAAAATTAAATATCTTATATTTATTTTGTCCATGTTATCCCACTAGTTAATTAATTTAATCAATTAACTATAGTCCAATCAATTATCTAAATGGAAACCCATAGTTTGATAATTAATTAAATCCCCCTTCCTCTATTAATTTAAATAAATACCCTTTAGATATTTAAATTAATTCATAAATCCATTTTCCTCCACTTATGAATTAAATAATACATTTAATTCAATTTGAGCACATGGCTCCTAACTTTAACCCCTAGCCTAACCTTACTCAAATCACCTAACCCATGGCTCTAACTCAACCCAACCCCTTCACACATACTAACCTATCTTAATTAGTTAATTAAGCTTGATTAACTAACTAACACTCTCCACTCATTCTCTCTCCTCCCATCACATCCTCCTAATTCTCCCACTTTCCCTCTCTTCATACCTAAGCCAATCCTAATAACTCCCTAAACATTCTCATAATAATAATCCAAGGATTAAGGAATCCTAACCCTCACCCAAGTCAACCTTCATGTCACATCCCTCAAATATCCAAACATATGCATTTAAGTCTTCCTTAAATGCTCTTACATCCCTCTTACACACTCCATCCATCTCTTACATCTTTGTCCCCTCTCACATCTCCCAAAATGGTCACATTCCCCTATTCTTCCAAACCTCTCTCCTTATGACACTTATCACAATAGGAAGCATTTGAGAAAGCACAATCCATGTGCTCTCTCTCAAATGCATCTCCACATTTCCTAAGTTTGCATCTCAACCATCCATTCAACCCTCATCTTGCCTATAAATTGAGTCCTCTTCCCTTCACAAATAATCCACCTTTTATGCATTGTTACCATGCCAATTTGAGAGCTAAAAATATCAATTATATCCTCATAATGCCAAAATCCATACTCATACTTTGAAGCTTGAGAATCAAACATTTGAGCACACATCCAATCTTCTTGGAAAAATCCACACATCAAGAGACTTCATAGATTAAGAATATTTGCACATTCTTAGGCTCTTTTAGTGATTTTAGTATTATTTTGTCTAATCTAGATGTTGTCTTAAATAGTGTAGTTTGAATGTTTTAACTTGTTTATTGCATTCCTATTTAAACTCAAACTTTTATTGCACACATTTTGGCATGCCCGGTGGGACCCACTTCACGGGTCATTTTCTTATCTTTTCTTGCAAAAACACTAACCAAAACTAACGTTCTTATCACTTTGAGTGTTTTTTTGCAAGGTTTTTGGTGTTTGTAGGTCGGGAAAGGGAAGAATAAGTGGTCGCGTTCCCAAAGAAATCATCATTTTTTACACAACACCAAAATTCAAAACTCGGTGGGATCGTGGGGACCCTCTGCGGGAACGTGGTTAGGGTTAGTGAGATCATGATCCCGTAGACTGTACTTCTATAATAGACATAGAGCTATTTCCTTCTATTTTCTGTCTAAAGTTTCTTCCTTTCATTAGTCCAAAGGGAACACAATTTAACTATGCGAGAACTTCATTTGATAGTTTGTAAGCCATAAGGCATTTATTCCGTATAAATTGGTAATTCTTAGTAAAATTACATCCTACGAGATCACTATCTGACCAGGCGGGATCGCGGTTTGACCTGGAGGGATTGTTGCCTATATTTGTGGGGTCACCCTTATTTGACAAAAGCCTTTCTGTGTTCTGTAGGTCCGTGGGATTGCATGTGCAGATGACAAGATTTCTGTCTAAATTTATAGGATGAGAAGGACATAATCAACTCATTTTGATTTGGTGCATTCAAATAAACAAAATTATAAAAATAACTCCCAAATAAAACACTTTTTAAAAATCAAATCACCACTGTTGAATACCTAAGGGATGAATGAACAATGCAAAAAATACTTCAATTTGGGCATAAAATTAACTCATACAATATTGAATGCTAAGGTAAAAAAAAAAAATTCTTTCAAATCAAAATTTCAAAGTATTGTTTTCGTAGGAAAAACACCTTGCATGCTAATCACGAATGTTTGATAGAAAACACTTAGATAATTAATTGTCAATTTGGAAAGAATGAGTTCTTGGCATGTTTGAAGGAGTGTTTTTCAACACTTCCTTAGAGCTATTTTATTTTTATTGCAAATCCTTGATAGATAGGTGACGTACTAGAAGTATCTTATATATGTATCCTCTCCCCTTACCTTAGTGGATCTTGGGTGATGATAAAGATTAATTTGCTTATTTTACTTCTAACAAGGCCTATCTAGAGGGTGCATTTCCCCTTTAGACAATGAACTCAAACCAATAATCCCTTCGGCCGATATATAAATAAGATACTAAACAAAGGCTTGTCTTACATCCCACCAAGCTCGGGAGATGCGTGTTGATGGTAGTCAGTACTAGGTGAAGTATCCTTATCATATCGACATGGAAAACTAGGCTCTTAAGTGAGTCACGCATGTACAAGATGATTGGGGGACACCACAAAATCTTACTAAAAGCCATTAAAAATAGCAGCCTACCCTTTTCACCTCTGAAAGCTTGATAATATTTGTGCAAGGAGGATAGTAACCTTCCCAAGATACTTGTACATTTGTGCCACCTTGAGAATTTTGAGTCAGCTAATACGACATCATGACTGGAGCCATTGCATGCTTGGTAATGACCGTATTCTAATTAGCTCTTGTGTGCATGCCTACATTTGCGAGCACATATTTTTGAATTTAAACTGACTCCTTACGGTAGAAATTTCTTGTGCGTGTCTTCGATGTTACCAAACCTGTGATAAATACTTTTTGAACATACACATTCGAAGGTCCAAGTATTTTCCCAAAGAGATCAAATCTGTGTTAATCTTGCAAGGTTTCTTTATCTGTTGTGAGACTTCTTTCGCACTTGTCCCAAACACAATCATTATTCCAAAAAGAAACCTAGGTAAAATTACTGTAGTCACTACCTAGTTCCAAAGATCCCAGCTCTGCCATTATTTTCAAACCCGTGCACATGTCCGATTCGGGAAACATAAGAAAGTTAAAATCCAGCTACCCCATATATACAAAGAGAAAAAATTCACCAATCAAGAGACCAAGAAGTATCAGCACATTGTGAAATCCATTCAACAAGAGATCCAAGAACTTTAAAAGTATGACAAAATCATTTTCAACAAGTTTTCACACTTCATGAGCATGTATAATTTGAACCGTGCCTTTATCAACTTTGAAATATACGACTAGTCGACACATCTCAAACTTGTCCATCCACTCTTCTTCATCTCCAAGGTTGCATTTACATCATTGCATTTTTTAGTATCATCCTAGGTCATCCCTTTAGGTAAGTATTACCTAATCATCCAAGCCACATCCAATATCCAAATCCATATCCTAGAAAACTCAAAACAAAATCAAAGATAAAAAACATTCCATCCTTCATGTCACATCCTTATGATTTGTGTAGAACCTATGTCTTAATCAAATCCATCCCTCTGATTTTACTCCTTGACCAATAATTGTCTAGGATAGCTCACTTTGTCCTTGTGGCCTCATTAACTTGATCCAAAGGTTGGTTTACATTGACATAGAATCCCATCTTCTAAAAGACCATAAGTCTATCTTAGGTTGATAACATCAGATACATTTGAGCCTACATTAGGAACAAAAACTCATCACCTTTGTGAAACTAGGTCAGACCTTAAGTCTTTAGGGAATCCTCATAATTTTAGGTCGTCATCATCATCCTTAAGTATCATTCACATATCCAATCTTGAGTCTTGCATCATAATCACCCCTTAAACATCCTAGGAGCATTTGCACACCATCTTTAGGTGGTGTTTATCCCTAAAAGTCTCATATTGCATCATCCATCCTAGGACACATTTCATTGGGCATGTAAAACTCACTCCAAGAAGAGGAAGGGTATGGATCCCAATCTTTTCACTAGTTTTTCTGACCCGATAATGGATCCAAACAATGCCATGGTCTCTTTCAACCCTCAACACCAAGTAAAAATTGATAATGTATGGGCCGATCCCACTAAGGTCCCTACCCCCAGCTCCATGGAAGCATTTATGAATCATCCCAGACATGAACACATGGTCATTGTCATCATAGGCCACAATAGCACAACCATACTCGCTAATTATAAATGTGAGGGTATCCCCCTTCCATGAGGACTTTGACCGCCCTATATAGCACATCCCATACATATCCTAGCTGGCATGTTCCAACCTGCAGTGGAATAAATCATCGAACCAAGCCAAACAATGTCCCAAATCACCTCACTCATACCCCACTTACTCCGACAAACTACTACACAACCCATAGTGCATACTGCAACACATCCAACTCCCTTCTCCATTATTGGAGCATCATCCTCCAATCTTCCTCCACCTCTAACATCACAGCCAATCCAATACATTGCTACACAAGTCTCACAACCCACCATTAATCCATCAAATTCTACCCAACCTATTGCTACTCAGCCAATTGCTACCCAACCAATCATCTCATAAGCACCATTCACACAAGCCATGTCCACTTCTATAGAAACATCATTATATCCTCTCATTCCTCCGCCACAACAAAAACAACCCCAGTTCACCATAGACATGCTGCTTACAAGAGCCTTCAATCAACCATTATTCCCTCAAGGTCCTAAATTCCATGCACAGCCAACGGTGCCATCTCAAAACACTCCAATACCCAAAATCAGTATCCAAGAACAACTTGACCCAGGCACTTCGCATTTGACCTCTTAAGCTGCCCAAACTTCACAAACTATCACATCCTCTGCCTGGCATTATTCCCAGGCCACTTTACAAGTCCTTGGGGTTCCAACACATTCACATATCACCAATAGTCCAACCTCCCAAGCACAACAATAGTTTTTCAATACCTTCACCTAACCAACACAAACCCAACAACCCATATTCACCAACTACTTGGTCATGACACCATCTGCGGTAATGAAAACTGCTCCACCTCCCCAACAACCAAGATCTTTTGCATGCACCAAATACCTCGCTCTTCCCTCTGGAAGAATAAACCCACAAAATACCTACCCATCCTTTGGTATGGCTAACATCCAGCCCAACTATATAGGCCAAACCTACACTCGCCCGACCTATCAAGAAGAGCAACCAACCCAACCAGCACAACCCACCTATCAACAACCCTTGCAACTGCAACCAACTCTACCCCCATTTCCTTAGAATCACTATGCTTAGCCACAACAACCAATCCTCCCCTCGCAGCCTGCTTATGTAGATGGACAATCTCCCTACTACACACCACAATATCCCCCACAAAATCATCCATACTCCCCAACTCCATTTGATCTGTATCAAGCACCTAGCTCCAACATACTGGGGGCACCTACTCCACCACCCGTTAACTTAGAGTGGGAAGAAATGAAGAACGATCTCAAAGATCTACATGCAGGGACCAAAATAAAAAACCTTTAAGTTTGAGGAGGTATGTCCCCATCCATTCAATCCCCTTCCCCAAACGCTTTGAGACCCCTAAGTTTAAGAAATATTAGGGGAAGGGAGATCCTGTAAGTCACATTAAAGAGTTCTACATGTCTTTCCAAGAGGTTCCGTGAAGCGATAACTACCTAATATAACTTTTCCCAAAGAGCCTAGGAGGAACCACCCTTGAATGGTTCTATAAAGTCTCTTATGGCATAGTTTCCACATTTCTAGAACTATCTAAGAAGGTTGTAGCCCAATATGTGCACAATATCGAGAATAAACTATCTCTCCTTGACCTGTGTAACACCAAACATAAAGGTGGGGAAATATTGATAGATTACCTTCAAATATGGCAAGGGCTCACCACAAGACTGTTATACCAACCCCCTAAAAAAAGACCTAATGAAAATATTTATTGATAATCTGCATCTCAAGCTAGCCCACCATATGCGCATGAACTATCTGTAAACTTATCAAGCGATCTGAGAAAAGGGAATAAACCTTCAAAGGGGCCTCTTGGATGATGACACCATCAAGCATTATAAAGAACCCCAACATGACATGACCAACAATGATAAATCTTGTTATTGGAAAAAGAACAAGAGTGATGTGTCTGAAGGTGCCACAAATACCAAACATGTTCAAATTTTTGTAGCCATTCCTAAAGCACCCAAACCAGCATATCAACAACCCACACCAACATATCAGGAAAACACATGCCAAAAAGCTGCACCTACCTTCCCACCTCCTGGGATAGGTTATCATCCAAACTTCCAACCTCCAGAAAATCAAACAAATGCCATATCAGTCCCATAGGGACAACCCAAACCATGAGCCTAGAATACGTAGAAATGCATGTTCACCCCTTTAGGTGAAGGCATAGATATAAAATTCCACAAAATGGCTAAGGAAAATCTGATTGTATATCTACAGACCCAACCCTTTGATGAGTCTACTCCCAAGCCAACAAGGTATAAAGACAATGAGTATTGTGACTATCATTGTGTTAAAGGACACTCCACTGTAAAGTGCATGAAACTAAAGCACTACATGCTGGACCTCATCAACCGTGAAGAGATCACAATGGATTCTCCAACATAGACCTCAGCTAATGCCATATTGCAGATATACCAAAATTTGTTTCCTCAACATAACACTAGCAAGGGAATTGCAAACCCCAATCCACCATAGAACCAAGGGAAAGGAAAACAAGGATATCATGCCGATATAAAGGATTATACCAATTACTACATCAACTATGATAAGTTCATCAGTTGTATCTCCCAGGTTGACCTACTATCATTGTAATGCATGTCAAAGGCACCAATAGTCAATGTGTAGTCACTACCCATAGGGGAAGAATCTTAGTCATAGGTACCACTACTAATTCATCTTCTGGTGCACAATACAATCTCCAGGAACACCTTGGGAACATACCCACTCAAATATCCATCTTAGATATCCTCCACACTTCACCCATCCATCAAGAGATCCTTAATAAAGCCCTGCAAGAGTCATGTGTCTTGAATGACATTGACCCTAACCAATTCCAATCCCTGGTGGGCCATTTATCTACATCTAGTAGTATCTCATTCAAGCATTTTGATATGCCTTCTGTTGAGCCTGATCACAATCTCCCATTGCGCATTCCTATCATGGTTAATGAATTCATCGTTAAACATGCCATGATAGATAATGGTTTGGCCCTAAATATATGCATTTAAAAATTTATAAATCAAGTAAGGTACATGAAAGAAAACATAAACAATGATGTCATAACCATCAAGGCATATGATAACCTGGAGCACATATATTAAGGTACACTCTCACTTCCTATCTGATTAGGCCCAACAATATAGAGCACAATATGCCACGTTGTCAATCTTGACCTCCCATTTAACATCCTCCTTGGTCACCTATGGATTCACTCAATGTAGGCCATCCCCTCTACATTCCATAAATGCATCAAGTTCACATACAACAAAGATGAAGTCACCATCCACACCTATCCCAAGCCCTTCTCATACTATTATGCATTGGAAGCCACATTTCCACACTCAAATCATTTCACGGGGATTAATATTGGCACTTCCATCGCCAGCTCCTCCTGAACCTACATCGATCCATAAACCATCCTCGCCTCCACACTTTCCAATGTTAATATTGACAACAAAGGTTGTGGAGATTACAACCTATCACACACATTTGCATTTGAGGCCCTGTCTATGGATCCAAACACACGATGATTCCCATCCAACCAAGAAACATCAAAACCATATGAACTGCAATCAACACAAATGAGCTCACTTGTATCCCATGGAATCATAAACAAACAAGAAATAGAACCTGACATCAACAGATGGTTATATTGGGATCCTCAATCCCCTGATAAAAATCTCCTTGGTTACTTTAAATACAAATACCCACACTCCCACAAGCTAGCAACATAAAGGTGGAACTACCAAGGAGGCAGATGAGGCCACAAAGAGGGTAGCATGAAGGCTCCCATTGAGCCTCCCCTCTTACCAAGAAGTCAAGGATTTGGATTTGGCCTAGACATGAATGTGTGCACTAATTTGAACAATTATACTTACTATAATCCCCTAGGCAAAATAGTAGACATTGAAGACATCGCCGAAGAGGAAGTTAAGAAATATTATGATGATATCTTTGATGACAAAACCTTCCTGGGGAATTCTGTCCTCCACAAAATCTCCATAAATTTCATTGACCTACCTCTCATCCACCCCAAACTCATAAAATGGGACCAACCAAGCGATGTACATATCAATGAATTCAATAGCATGGATGGACTCCTAAGATTCATGAGATCCGTAGAAAAACAACCAAATTGGGGTCAAAAATTATATCTACAAGTTGGACCCAAAGGCGTACTTTGGGGAAGAGGAAGTCTTTAGTTGAAAAAATAAAAGTAAAAATGAAAAGAAAAAAATATGGGTCTCCTAGTGAAAACCCCTATGGGACACTGTCTGACTCTAAAAAAGTAAAAACAAAGGGTGTATCCCCTGGTGAAAACTTCTCTAAGTTGCCAGAGGATGGAGACTTTCCTCTTCCCCTTATCCATGACTACATGCCAAAGAAATCGTCCATTTTGATCAAAGAGACTAAGCCCATAAATCTAGGAACAAAAGAATATCCAAGGATCACTTATATTACAACATCACTATCAGAGGCAGAGGAGCTAGGTCTCATTACACTCCTCCCCAAAGCTACAGGTAACTTCACATGGTCTTATGCTCACATGCCTGGGCTAGATCAAAACCTTGTTGTGCATCATCTTGTTGTAGATCCGAATGTTAAACCAATCAAGGAAAAGTTACATAAGATGCATCTCAAGGGGGCCTTATTATTCAAATTAGAATTGGATAAACTTCTAGAGGCTCAAATCATACATGCCATTGACTATTTAGACTGGATTTCAACCATGGTGCATTTCAAAGCCCATAGGAGAGAACATAATATGCACAAAATTTTGGGACCTCAACAAGGAATGTCCAAATGATAACTTTCCCTTACCTAACATTGATATGATTGTCAATCTCACCATTGGACATGAGATGATGTCACTCATGGATGTTTTCTCTGGATACAATCAAATGCACATCAAAGAAGAGGATTAACATAAGACAACATTCACAACTCCCTGGGGTACCTTCTTCTATAACATGATGTAGGGGCAACATATCAAATGATAATGAGAGTTATCTTTCATGACATGATTCAAAAAATCCTCAAGGATTACGTGGATGAAATCCTGGCTAAATTAATAAAAAGTGCAGATCACTTGGATGTGCTAGAGTTTCTGTTTGACCACCTTCAACATTATGGCTTAAAGCTCAATCCAAAGAAGTGTGTCTTTGCGGTTACATCTAGGAAACTCCTAGGTTTCATAGTACCAAGATGAGGCATAAAAAATGATCCTAAGAAAGTCAAATCCATCATGTAAATGCCTCCACCAAGAACACTCAAGAAACTATGCAACCTACAAGGGAAATTGTAATCTGTCAATCATTTCATCTCACACCTTGTGGACAAATGTCAACCATTCACCCATCTATTGTGCAAAGAAATCAATTTCAAATGGGACCCCACATGTTAAAGAAGTTTTGATAAAATCAAGGAATATCTAGCAACTCTTCTTATTCTAGTACCACCAACTTTAGGAAGACCGCTCATCCTATACATCTCTACAACTACCACAGTTCTGGGGGCACTTCTTTCTCAAATCAACAACAATGGAAAATAAATATCCATCTGCTACATCAACTGCACGCTCATGGGCTATGAGCTCAATTATTTACCTATGGAAAAAGTATGTCTAGCAGTGGTTTTTGCCACTCAAAAACTTTGGCATTATATGCTTTGTCACACCGTGAAGCTCATATCTAAGGTAGATCCTCTCAATTATCTTCTATCTAAGACTATCCTCATAGGCCGTATGGATAAATGGGTGATGCTCCTAAGTGGATTCATCATCCAGTATGTGGATAGAAAAGAAAAAAAAGGGCAAGTAATTGTAGATCAGTTGGCCGAGGCACCATTGGTAGATGCATACCCATTAGTCATGGAATTCCCAGATGATCACCTATGCCTAGTTAAAGAACAACATCCGTGGAAGCTCTATTTTGATGGATCCTATACAACTCATGGAGTAGGGGAAAGAGTCCATTTTGTCACTCCTTAAGGTAATTATATTGCCAAATACTTCAAGTTGGCATTCCCTTGCACCAAAAACATCATAGAATATGAAGCACTCATCACTGGGCTAAGCATGGATATTCAATGGAACATCACAAAGATACAGGTATTTGGAGATTTTCAAATCGTAATTAAGAAATTCCTAGATGAGTTCCAAACAAAATATGACAAGTTGTTACCCTATAAAGAACGAGTGGATAAAATGAAGGAGCACTTCCTACAACTACAGATCACACAGGTCGCCAAATTATAAAACAAAGCTATAGACATAATGGATACTATCATATCCCTTCTTGAAATTCCTTGAGATGCAACACAATATGAATTAATAGTTGAGAAACTCCATATGCCCACTTACGAGAACACTAATTCTGACATAGTATACGTCTTGGTTGGTCCTCAGTCACCATGGTACCATGAAATCAATGCCTATTTGAAAAATGATATCATATCCCCCACCTCAAAAACTCCCAACGCTAGAATCTCATCCACAGAACATCCCGGTACACCCTTGTAGCCAATACCCTATATCGTTAGAGATATCATAATGTCCTCTCTTACTATTTGGATTCAAATGAAGCCACCCTGGCATTACAAGAAGTACACACTAGAATTTGCAGTGCCCACATGAGTGGCATGGTCCTATCCAAACAAATTCTTAGAGTAGGATATTATTGTCCCATGATGGAGCATGATGCTTATGAGTTTGTAAAGAAATGTCTAACCTATCAGCAACATGCCAATCTGATTCCTGCTCCAATGCAAGATCTGCATCCTATAGTGCCACCATGGTCATTCTCATGTTGGGGCTTTGACCTCATTAGTAAGATCACCCCCTTATCTTCAGAGGGAAAAAATTACATCATCGTTGCCATTGAGTACTTCACCAAGTTGGTAGAAGCAATTCCCCTTAACCTTACTACATGAGTACAAATATCCAAATTCATTCTTTACCACATTATATGCCACTTCGGTGTTTCATCTACCATCTTCATAGATCATGGCACTCTGTTTGAGAATAAACATGTGACAAATATGTGTGACCAATTCCACATCCACCATCACTTTTGTAGTCCATATTTCCTACAAGGTAACGACCAAGTTGAGGCAACTAACAAAGCACTCCTAATGATCCTCAAGAAAGTTGTCAATAACACTGGTCATGATTGGCATCTCCAAATCAATTATGCCCTTTGGGCATATTGTATCTCTTATCATACTCATACAGGAACCACCCCTACTAACTTGTGTATGGTTCAGAAGTTGTCTTACCAATTGAGGTCAAATTTCCATCACTATGCATGTCACTCAAGAACCTAATCACTGATGAAGACTATCACATGGCGTGAGTCAGACAACTTGACCTTCTAGACAAAAAGAGAAAACAAGCCTACAATCACCTCGTAGTCTACCAAAATAGGCTTAAGAGAAGTTACAACAAGAAAATCTATCCAGGATAATTTTAGATGGAGGATTTAGTCATCAAAGAGAATCAGAAGGTACAAGTAGATAGAGAAAATAAGGGAAAATTTGAGTTTACCTAGTTGGGCTCATATGTTGTCACAATAAACTTTAGGTCAGGGGCATATCAATTATCAACATGAGAAGGAGAACCTTTGAATGATCCCATCAACACCATCCACCTCAAATGGTTCTATGCCTGATCCGTGTAATGTACCCCACTTATCTAAAAAAAATCCATAAAAAGTATTAAAAAGTCCTGAAAAAAATTATTGTCTTGGTGAAAACATGGTAAACAAGCACCTTCATGATAACAAAAAAAAAGTAAAGAAAAATATAAAAAAGTAAAGAGAAATAAATTGTCCAATGGTGAAAACTTGGCAATCAGGCACCTTGGACAAGTATGTGTGGTGAAAACCTGGAAAACAGGCATCACATATTGTGGGTCATATCATTATATATCAAACTCTCATCTCCTTCCATCTCATCCATCACATCCACCTAACCACAATCACGTCTCCATCACAAAGCCCATATTCCCTAGGTGTTCCATTATCACATGCACCAGTTATATAACTGAGTCCTATCCCAACCCCTTGGCTTTTGTACATAACTGCTAGTTCCAGTTGTTCATCTGTTTCCTATCCCAATCCCCGAGCTTTGTATATACCTTTTTGTACATATGTCATCCAGGTCAGTCTTTCCTTAAGCATTAGTTCAGTCTTATGTTAGGGTCCACTTGTACATATCCTGCACCCTACGTTAACTGCCTTGCAGAGAGTGATCCAGATTCTTTGTTCCCATGAGTCTCGTGCTTCAGCAAGTTCCTTTAGAGAAACTCTTTTTCCAATGATTGTCTTTGATCCATCTTTTTCTATCCGAGCGCAACTTTGTAGTCTCATCCATTAGCAGGTCCTTGTAGGATGTATCCTTCCTCATGTTTGACCTAAATCCTATCAGTCCTTTGTATCATTTTATCTCTATTGGAAAAAGGCATTTATGGATAATTAATTTTTTTGGTCTTG
The DNA here is from genome assembly GCA_018584345.1 of Thuja plicata. NCBI lineage: Eukaryota > Viridiplantae > Streptophyta > Pinopsida > Cupressales > Cupressaceae > Thuja > Thuja plicata. Next base: position 233,397 of record MU226623.1, read on the forward strand.
AATTTTGATTCTTGGCCGTTATCATTTCTATCTCTCTAAGTTGTCCTCCTCCTTAAAGTTTCCATGATCCTTTATATCATGGTATGTTGTGAATGGATGCACCTTGTGCAAGGCTGTGATCTCTTTCTCTTCCTGTGAGTCAGTTGGATATGACCCTTGCATGCATGTAATCCTTTCATGATTACAAGGTGCACTTGGGAAATGACAATTTTTGTGGGTTACCCAACACCGTTTCCACCTTGAAACTCTCAGGACTCATGTGTGATGCCAGGGAAACCATTGCGTGTGTGCCATGTCAGTCCCATGAATTACTGGTGACAAGGCCTTGCATTCCGAGTAACCTTGATAGGCCTCTAGCATTACTATATCAAACTAAGTTCTCAAACTACATGGTGGTATTCCATCTTGGAATACCCCACACTCTAGCTTCAAGAAATACCACCCCTACCATATCCATAGAAAAATCCTATCAATATCCTAAAGCCATCCCATCCAAATCATAACAATCCAAGACAAATATAACCCAAGCACATTCCCCCGCTCTGTCCAATCCTAAACATACAAACCTTCCATTCGGATGCAAACTTGATTCACTCCCAAACCGTAAAATTTTTATTGTGCAAATGTTTACCCCCCATACCATAGTTCACCTCTCATATCCAGGGATCTAGTCAGGCCATGATATGTTGCATGTCCACATCCCACCTATGCATTTCACTCTATATCCCAAATTTACTTCATTTGAATTCATTAGTTTACATTCATTATTAGATTAGCATTCATCTTTAGAATATTGCATTCATTTAATAGTTTGCATACATTGTTAATTTGCACTCATCAGTAGTTTGCATCAATTCATTATTTGACTTGTAGTCATTTGTTAGATTGACATCATTATTAGACTTGTAGTAATTTGTTAGATTGCATTAATTTTTAACTTGCATTCCTTTGTTAACTTGCATTCATTTATTTAGCTTGCATTCATTTGATAGATATAAGTTAGCATATAAATTGCATCATCATATAAGTTAACATCATCACATATAAGTCAACATCATAAATAAAAAACATCACATACATCCTTCACATATATATCCATGCATAAAACATTAAAGCACACAAATGCACATCACATCCATCCTACATCCACACATGTCGGTAATCACATCATGCATCACATAAATCTCATGATCACATACAAGCATCCATCCTACAAAAAAACATGTCATCATATCATATAAAACAACCATCCTGCATCACCCACGTATCAGTCCATCATAAAGCATCATACATCTACATCATGC
>MU226623.1:305747-460224 GCA_018584345.1 Thuja plicata
TCTAGAAAGACTAAAGAGACATATAGACTAAAAATACTTAAGAGACACTAGTGAGACCTAAATAGAGTAAAATGAATATAAATATAGTAAGTGATGATCATATTTTTCCATTAATATACAAAGGAAACATATTTTGAACCGTTGGTAACATGATCACCGAAAGATAGGATTATAGTGCAACCTGACACACCAGTTTATAGAGGTTACCAAAGCCAGTTTTCACCAATAGACAAGTTCACAGAGGAACCCGACAGACAACCTACAGAGGAACCCAACATAATTCTTATAGTGTAAACCAACAGTCAGTCTACAAATAAAACTGAGAAGTAGAATGTCTACAAAGACATCACCGAGGAAAGACTATAGAGAAACCCGAGCACCAGTCTACCGAGAGACATTTTTAATTCTGAGAAATGTGGATCTGAGTCACACGTCAGATAAAACACTTAATTTTTATATTTAGTTTTAAATCTTATCTTTAAAACCATTTCTTGAGGGACAAGTAAAGCACATGTAATGGTTTTAATCAGTCTAACTGATTGTAAACATGCAAACTAGGAGATCAAGGTCAAGTTGTAAAACTTTGATCATAGAGTTATCATTGTAAAGTGTGAAAATTATTTAGGTCAATTCATTGTTTAAATATATGTGTAATCAATCATAACAAATTGATGATTGTAGCTGCAACAAACATCTATGGATTAGACAGAGAGTTTTATGCAGAAGGACAACAAAAGATGAAATTAGTTATAAAGAACAAGATCCAAGGCTACCGAGTAGAACAAAGGTATTAATCAATCACTATAGGTGCTACATAATATTGTGAACTTAAATGATCTATACTCAGCAATTCAAGATTGTACGTAATCAGGTCAATAAGTATTTTTGATTGCATTCTAACAAGTGTAGCAAATAGAAGAAATCCTTTCAGAAGGTGGATTTAACAATCCTTATGTAAATCTCTTAACTGAGTGCACACTAAATAGTGTTTCTAAATATCCTAACCGAGTAGACCTAACCAATATAAAATGTTACTCCTAACAGGGTAAGATCATCAGAAGTGAACAAACTTGTAGCCTTAACTGGCACCTTCCATTCTGTAGATAGTGAAGCTTTGTGGAATTCATCCCCACCATAGTTTTTACCTTCTAACAGGGGTTTTCTGCATTACCAAATCTTGTGTCATGTGTCATTACATTTCATGAATGTTTCTATGAATGTTTACATGAAAATTAAGTTTCTAATTTGATATTACATGTACAAAGATATAATAGCATCTATGGTCGATAATGCAAGGAATTGATTACTAAAAGATTAAAGGTCAATTGATAAAAAGTTTTAAGGGTACTAATTCACCCCTCCCCTCTCAGTACACACCATTCTATTAATCCAACAATTGGTATCAAAGCTAGATATCTTATTTAGAAAAGTTTAAATCACTTGAGAGAAAAGATCATACAATGAAAAGGTATAAGCTAGAAAAGAATATTGAGAATCAGAAGTTGCAGATACAGATCTTCTATGAGTAATACAAAGAAGCAAGACTCAAGATGAGAGAGCTAGAAGATGAAAGAAAGGTTATGGCATCTCATTGTAATGAAACAATCTATCATAAATAAGAGATACATGATTTTTTTGAGTCATCAAGATCCACATCTAGCAATACATCAGACACATCTGAAGGAAGCATTACAAGTCTGAATGAAATCAATGAACATCTGATAGAACAAGTAAAGATACTACAAATTGGTCAAGAGACACAGATGTTAAGGATGATTGATGTTATGAACAATGCTAAACAAGATAAAAAAGAAAGAACATTAGCTATTGATGTTAGGAGGAAGATCAATGAAAAGCTACAAGAGAGAGAGAGAGAGAGAGAGAGAGAGAGAGAGAGAGAGAGAGAGAGAGAGAGAGACAAAGATACAAAGACTTACTGAACATCATCATGAGATCACTAATCAAATAGTTCTTATGAGTCATGAGGCAAACTGAGTGAACATATAACTTAGTGCAAGGTACCTCCTGTAGTTCCTATTTTATGCTTAAGTTGTTTGTAATAAGGTGAATCCCTTGGATCACCCTAGTGTGTGCATGTGTGGGTCTATTGTGTAAGGTGAAGGACCCTAAGGTAAGTTATAAACCTTATGGGTTCCTGAAACCATGTCAGACCATGTTAGTCTCTTTTGGTTATCTTAGTCTTTAGTTAGAATTTTATATTTTGAAGCCTTAGGATAGGTTCTTGGTAGGTTTTATACCTCTCCCACACCCTTGGAGGTTGGTAGTGTTGGCACTTTTCTCAAAATAGTAACTTTGACAAATGTTGCTAAAAAGTTGTCTTTTTGCAAAATGTTGCATGAACAACTTTTGTAAAATGTTTCTTGAGGAATGAGAACTCAAATAGAAATGGCCACACCAACTTCTTGGAGCATCTGTAGTGCCAAGATGATGGTATTTTATGTTCTTATGCCTTCTTGGAAGGTTAGATGTTACTATGTACATAGCTTGATGTTCAGAAAAGGAAATAGAAGAGTTTTCTAAGTTATTTGGAGTGTGTACGACATGGTACAAATTCATTTTTTGGATCCAATTATAGAACTTTGTGATGATTTTAGTTATTGCAACATTCTAGTTGGTGTCATTTTTTTTTGTGAAGTTTCATAGGAGTTAGAGATTTTGTTTACTCACTGTCTGAGAATCCCTAGTTTACTGGGTCTGCTCCAAAGATGTGATCCTAACTTAGGATTTATCTAGTGGATCTGCTCATCCACTTGGGAAATACAAGTTAGGATCATTCTCTTTAAGATTCCTAAATCTCAAGAACTCAATGTTGGTTCTATGATTTTTGAGACGAATCCCTAGGCTAATTATCTATATGTAATTAGCCTGGTTCTTAAGTACAGTCACATACATGTGAATTATATGTTTGGAAGGATCAAATAAATGGTGTATCTAGACCATTTTGGGGTAGAGGAAACTATCTAAGACCTTTTTTTCATTCTGTGAACCCACCTTAGACCACTTTCTTAGTAATCTAAGCCTAACCTAGCTAATTAGGCATGTGAGCTTTGCAAGAGTTTAGTGGTGCAGGAGTGGAGTGAAGTGCTAAGGCTTTGAGGGGTTTCAAAAATCCATAAAGGGTATCTAGAAACCTATTCAAATCAGTTAGATCCTTCTATGTCATAAAGTTATGCTCAAAAAAACCTTTCGATAGGGCTACAAGGAATTCTAGACCAGTTAGTGTTTGACCATCCTTGGGTCTGTAGAACCGAATCCATTGGTGGATTATCTACCCTTGGGGTCTAAAAAAAGTATACCATCACTTATATTTGTTGAACAAAGCCTCTGGTGAATATTTCTACCCTTAGGCTTGGTTTAGGGAAAGTGTCCCTAAAGGATATATTGCAGAGATTGGTGTCTTGGCTTGGAAAGCCAAGTTGTGGTAAAAAAAGTGTTTTGGTCTCTTGGGAAAGTTTTTATACACCCTAGGAAGACAAGTGTGGAGTTGGAGTGTTTAAATCATAATTTTGAGGTAGCTATAAGGAGTGGGAGCCTATCTAGGAATTCTTGCAGTGCACTCTACATCAGGCGGTATCAGAGCCTACGAAGACCTTGGAAGAAGTAAAGAATGGGTGACAGAATAGAAGAATCTCAAGGAGAGGAAGTTCCTACTTGAATCACTAATGTGGAATTGGCTAACATTTTTAGAGAACAAGTAGGCAAGAAAAAGAAGATGGAGGAGGAGATAAAGAAGTTGAAGGACCTCCAAACAGAAAATGAGGAGGGAGAAGATTTTCTAAAAGAAGAATAAGAAGAAGAAGAAGAAGAAGAAGAAGACACATAGCAGGATGAAACAAAGAACATACCTGCAGAGCAAGCTAAATTTCTTTAAGCTCTTGAGAGAGTTGGAAGGAGAGATAAAAAATTAGACATTCCCATTTTTAGTGGGAAAATGGACCGTGAAGAATGTATGAATTGGATAGAAGCTTTGGAGAATTACTTTGAGTGTGACAATGTCTCTAAAAATTAGAAGGTCAAGGTGGAAAAATCCAAAATGAAAGGCCTTGCATTAAGTTGGTGGAATTTTCTACAAAATGAAAGTATTGAGGAAGAGAAGAACCCTATCTCAACATGGAAAAGGATGTTGGTAGAAGTCAAGAAATAATTTGTACCAGAGGAGTATGAGATCACCTTCCATAAAAAGTTGCAAAATATAAGGCAAAAAGACCTTGATGTGAGTGGGTACACTAAAGAATTTCATAGAATTACCTTGAAGGCCAAAGTCCTGGAGAGTGAGAAACACAAGCTTGAAAGGTACCTAAATGGATTGAAGTACACAATTCAAGATTAAATGAGTTTATTCAACCTTGAATCAGTACACAAGTGTTTTCAAATGACACTAAAAATTGAAGAAAAATAGAAGAGGAGAGGAGAATAAAATAATAGAGGTAGAGGGAGTAATTTGAGAGGCATAGGTAGGTTCAATGGAAGAGGCCCATTTCAAAGAAGTCAAGGAGAGTTTAATAACTAGGAGTCAGAAAGAGAACACCATAACATAGGCAACTTAAGAGGTAGGAGATCAAATAGTAGAGGGAGATTTGGTGGAAGAGGACATAGTGTCTTCACTGGGAAGTGTTTTACTTGCAATCAAATTGGACACTAGTCCTTTAGATGCCTTGAGAAGAATGGCACTAGTAGACAAGGAGGGGATAGAAGAGTACAACTCATTGAAGAAGACGAAATTAAAATTATGTCCTCCTATCATTTTGCAACATCAAGACCTACAAACCCAGAACAAGGAGAATGCCTCATGATGCAAATGACACTCCTAAGAGTACCTACTACTACAGAACTACCTCATAGGAATTCATTATTTAGAACAAGCTGCAAGGTGAATACCAAGGTATGCAAAGTTATAGTTGACTCTGGATCCACTAATAATATTGCATTTAGGGAGTTAGTTACTAAGTTAAATTTGCATGTGATCCCTCATCCTTTCCCTTATAAAGCTTCTTGGTTGACAAGAGAGAAACAAACTATCATCAATGAACAAGTTTGGGTAGATTTCAAGATAGGGGAGTATACAGACATAGTTCTATGTGATATCACAGAGATGGATGCATGTCATTTGTTATTAGGTAGACCTTGGTAATTTGATGTAGATGCCAAGCATGATGGAAATTCTAATGTATATACTATAGTTAAGGATGGTGTTGAGTATGTGATGAATCAACTCCCTGACTGTGAGAAAGAAAAACATGTTACTAGTAGCATCTTGCATGTAGGAGAGAAAGAATTCATGAAGGTACTAAAACAAAGGGATACACCTTGTTATGCATTATTAGTGAGGCCCAAAAAGATACCAGTGAAAGAGCCAAAGGTCAAGGCCCCTACTAGGGATGTAGGCCCCAAAGAGGTCAAGGCACTGTTAGACCAGTATAAGGGTATCATAGATGAAATTACACGAGAGTCTTTTCCTCCTGAAAGAGAAGTGAGTCAATATATAGACTTCATACCATGGACCACTCTTCCAAACAAAGAAGCATACAAGATGACCCATGATAAAAACCAAGAGATAGCAATGTAGATTGAAGAATTGTTGTCAAAAGGTCTCATTAGGAAAAGTGTGAGTCCTTGTGTTGTCCTTGCAGTCCTAGAACCCAAGAAGTAAGGCACATGGAGACTATGTATGAATTATAAGGAAATTAATAGGATAACCATCAGATATAGGTTCCCTATGCCTAGAATAGAGGATTTGATGGGCTGTTTAGGGGGTGCAAGCTATTACTCCAAGATAGATCTCAAGAGTGGTTACCATCAGATAAGAATTAGAGGTGGAGATGAATGGAAGACAACATTAAAGACCACATAAGGCCTCTATGAATGACTTGTGATGCCTTTTGGTCTCTCAAATGCTCCAAGCACTTTTATGAGACTAATGAATGAAGTATTGAAGCCATTTCTCAATAAATTTGTTGTTGTATATCTTGATGATATTCTGATCTTTAGCAGGAGCAGAGAAGAGAACCTCAAGCATTTGTACATGGTAATGAGAAAACTCCATGAGGAAAAATTGAAGATAAACATATAGAAGTGTGTATTACTTCAAGAAGAACTTGTGTTCTTAGGTTTTTTGATCTCCAAGAACAGTCTCAAGATGGATCTTTGCAAAGTTGAAGCCATCCTCAATTGGCCACCTCCTACTACTCCTTCAGAGGTAAAGAGTTTCCATGGTTTATGTAGTTTTTAAGGAAATTCATCAGAAATTTTAGTGGCATATGTGCTCCCATTATCAATGCCATTAAAGGTGGAAGAAAATGCATATTTTCATGGACTAATGAAGCTAATGATTCCTTTGAGTTGTTGAAGAAAAATATTGCATAGTAACCTATCTTAGTCCTACCAGATTTTCACAAGGTGTTTACAATGGAATGTGATCCAAGAAATAAATCCATTGGGGGAGTCTTGAGTCAAGAGGGGAGGCCAATTGCCTTTTTTAGTGAGAAACTCAATAAAGCTAAGCAAAAATACTCTACTTATGATCTTGAAATGTATGCAATGGTTTAGTCACTTAGGAAATGGATGCATTATTTGTTTCCCAAGGAGTTTGTAGTATTTACTGATAATCATGCACTTAGATTTTTGAATAGACAAGAGAAACTTAATCACAGACATGTGAAATGGATGTAATTCTTATAGTTCTATACATTTTCTATTAAGCATAAGAAAAGGGTTGTGAAAAAAGTAGCTGATGATCTCAGTAGAAGAAACTTAAACACCCAAACCATTCAATTGGAGAGTGTTGGAGTTCATGCCATGAAGGATATGTATGCTATGGATGAGGATTTCAAAGAGGCTTACCAAATTTGCACTGAGATGACAGGCGGATACCACACTGATTTCTTAGAGTTTATTGTGCAAGATGGTCTTCTTTTCAAAGGTAGTTCATTGTGTGTCCCAAAAGGATCCATGAGGGAGAAATTATCAAAGAAAAGCATTGTGGTATCCTAGATGGTCACTTTGGGGTGGATAAAACATTGGAACTTGTTAGAAGGCTCTACCACTGGCCCAAGTTGCAGACATATGTTAGGATTTTTGTGGAAAGTTGTTCATTTTGTCAAAAAGACAAAGGGCACACCTCCAATTAAGGGTTGTACACTCCTTTTCCCATCCCTTCAAAACCTTAGGATTTAGTAAGTATGGACTTTGTCCTAGGTCTTCCATAGACCAAATCTGGATTTGATAGCATTTATGTTGTAGTAGACAAATTTTCAAAGATGGCACACTTCATTCCTTTTAGAAAAAATCATGATGCATCTCACATAGCTGGATTATTCTTTAGAGAAGTTGTAAGACTTCATGGACTTCCACTGTCAATCATATCAGATAGAGATCCTAAAATTTTAGGACATTTTTGGAGAACACTACGGAGAAAGCTAGGAACAAATGTTTCTCTATCATCTGCATATCACCCACAATATGGTGGTCAGATAGAAGTCATAAATAGGTCCCTTGGAAACCTTTTAAGATACCTCACCCAAGAACATGGAGCCAATTAGGATACTATCATAGAACAAGATGAATACTCATTCAATGATTCAGTCAATAGGAGTACTGGTTTAACTCCATTTCAAATTGTATATGGTACTCACCCTAGAGGGGTATTGGAAATCAGAGATATCAAAGACATGGAAAAAAGAAGTGCCCTAGTAGAATAATTTTCTAAAGTAATGAAGAACATCCATGAACAAGTGCAGAACAAACTGCAGGATACCACTGAGAAATACAAAGAACAGACTGACAAAAAGAGGAGAGACTTACAGTTCAAAGTGGGAGATTTGGTGATGATTCACCTAAAGAAAGATAAACTACCTAAGGAGAAATACACAAAGCTTATGATGAAAAATCTTGGCCCTTTCAAGATTTTGAAGAAATGTGGCAATAATGCCTATAAGATTGATCTACCTTCCCACATTGGTTTATCTCCTATTTTTAATGTTGCAGATATCTATTCTTATAAAGGTGTTCTTAATACTGATGATCTTGCAGGTACTTCAGAGCATCCTACACTCCAACCACTCAAGGAAATGCCCCAAGAAATCCTCCTGAGATTGAAAGCATTCTAGATAAGAGAGTGAACAAGAAAACTAGGAGGGCCACTTACTATGAGTACCTAGTCAAATGGAAAAACCAACCCATTGAAGATGCTACCTGTATGACCCCTGGAGACATTAAGAAGGATATCCACTTGAAGACCTCCCAAATCAAGATACTTGAGTTAATTTTTCCATGGGGATTATGGTGCAGGGAACCTCCCATAGTTCCTATTTTATGCTTAAGTTGTTTGTAATAAGGTGAATCCCTTGGATCACCCTAGTGTTTGCATGTGTGGGTCTATTGTGTAAGGTGAAGGACCCTAAGTTAAGTTATAAACCTTATGGGTTCTTGAAACCATGTTAGACGATGTAGTTTATTTTTTTTATTTTAGTCTTTAGTTAGAATTTTATGTTTTGAAGCCTTAGGATAGGTTCTTGGTATGTTTTTGATTCAAAGTGGGGCAACTGGAAGTTTGTCAATTGTCTCAAATAGGGAAAAGTACCCTAGATCACCAAGTTTCAAGGCCAAAATTCTTAATACTTATCACAAGTATGGAAAAAGGACTTGGTTAAGGCTATCTCAACCCTAAAACCCCAAGGGAAACCTAATAAATAGGTTTCACCAATCCTTCAACACCAACTACCAAGGTTGGCTTCACAAGAAAATGACCTTTATTCACAATGATACCCCCAAAGTGACATATAGGGCTAGGGGTGATTAATTCTTATAGGCATGGTCTATTTAGGTCCCTACCATTTAGTTCCAATGGTTCTTTCACTCAAATGCAACCCATATGCCATGGTTGCTTCACAAACCCAAGACTATGCTTGTAGCCTTTTTCAGAAGGAAAATTGACTTTAATTGAGATTATTACACATAAAACCCATAAATTATTAGTGATTTAAGGACCCTTTATGGCCTAAGACCTTAGAACTAAACCCTAGAACATAGAAATGAGAAAGAGAAAGAATGATACACAAAATTGCTTTTGTAATTGGGGCTAATTAGGCCTCTATTTACACTAGAGGTACCTTTAGGATGCATCCAAATACCAAAACAATGATTGGATCCTATGAGGATGTATACAAGGACCTCTTCCTCCAATTTAGAGCCTCTGATCAAATCCCAAATGAGAGTTATGACTGCTGTCCTAATTCTGGATGGGTGCATACATAAGGATATACACCTAGGGCATCACTTCAATCCCATTTCCATGCACTTTGAAGAACCTATCTTGAAAAATATCAAAGATAATCATATGAAAAATATTTCCAACAAGGTTCATTGAATTCCCATGGTGGAAAGTGGAAATACACTTAATTTTCTAAGAAACCCTAAATTAGGGCCTATAATCCAGGCAGTGAGTTTGTAAATTGGATGAATTTCAAACCAAGATTGATCAACACATGAGACCAAAACCAAATGAAATTAGATTCATAACACTAACCCTTGGTTTCATACTTTCATGTCTCTCTATCTGTACTCGATCGTACACGATGACTGTCTCTCGGGAATGCAAGAAAATAGTTACTTTTTATTGATTTTCAAAATGCCAAATTACATGATCAGCCTACCACCCAAATAAAAGGGATATTGTAGGAAATACCAATGGTTAAATGAAAAGTTTGAACCGGTTTTATCATTTGGGAGTTGTTTTTCAAAAAGTTGTTAAGTTTGCTCAAAAGTTGCTTGACAACTTTTGAGCAACTTTTACATTTTTTGCAAATTTGTAAATCTAGTGACCAAACTTGGTCATGATATTATTTTTGTGATCCATAGGGGATCCAAACATCAAAAAATAAAAAAAAACCTATTCCTAGGGTTTTAAATCATTAATGACTCATAGTTACCCAAGGGCTCATAATGTGCCAATCTTGGAACTATGGCCTTACAAGGTGACCCGGTGATTAACCCAATGTCTTATCATTACTAAAGGCCTCTTAGGACATTGAGAGAACCCCTAGGTTCCATAGGAACACTTAATTCATTTAGGGTGCTCCTACACTATACTCCCCATGAGATTTAAATTCAAGTTCCCACTTGAGGATAGCTGGTCAACAGTGGTTCCATGTTGTTGGATCTGGTCCTCTGTCATCCAGGTAGCATCTATTGGAGGGAGTCCTTTCCATTTCACTAAGTACTACATGTACTTATTCTTTCTTGTCTGCTTCAAGACTTTGGTTTCTAAAATGGTGTATAACTCCACTTTCTTTCTTAGTGGGAGATCTGTCACATAGTCTCCATCATCTTTAGTTTGTAATCCCTACACATTGATAATGTCTGCAACACACTTGTAAGGAGTGAGGTCTGCTATATTTAAAATAGGAGAAATCAGTAAACTAGGGGGCAAGGAAATCTCATATACATTTTCACCCATCTTGGTGAGGATTGTGCAAGAACCAATATTCTTCATGTGTAACTTCAAATATTTCCCTTTAGGGAGTCTCTCCTTCCTTAGGTATGCCCATACTTGATCTCCAACTTTGAAGTGATTTTCTCTTCTCTTCTTGTTTGCTTGTGCTTTGTATTTCATAGTGGACTATTGTAGTGACTCTTTTACTTCTGTCTGCACTTTAGATATTAGTTTGGCTAACTTCTCTCCTTGTGCACTCACTCTGAAATCAGATGGTAACTCTACTAAATCCAATGGACCTTTAGGATGAAGTCCATACACTATTTGAAATGGTGTCTTTCCAGTGGACCTGTTCATGGAGTCATTGAATGCAAATTCTACCTGAGGTAGGATCATGTCCCAACTTTGTGTATATTTTTTGGTTGGGCATCTCAAGAGATTACCAAGTGATATGTTTACCACCTCCATTTTCCCATCTGTTTGTGGGTGATATGATAAACTATAAGTTAGGTTTGTGCCCAAATTCTTGAAGAGTGTCCTCCAAAAATGACCCTGAAACTTCACATCTCTATCAGAAACTATTGTTTGTCGTAGACCATGGATTCTAACCACTTATTTAAAGAATATATGTGCTATATGGGAGGCATCATGTGTGCTCTTACAAGGAACAAAGTGCACCATTTTACTAAATCTGTCCACTATTACAAAAACACTATCATAACCCTGCTTTGTTCTTGGTAAACCCATAACAAAATCTATTGAAATTGATTCCCATGGCCTAGAGGGAATTGGTAGGGGTTTATGTAATCCTTGGTTAGTGGATACACCCTTTTCTTGCTAGCAAATAGTAAAAGATTCAACAAGCTTCTTGACTTCATTCGCCATCTTTGGCCAAAAATAGCTTCTTTTTACTAATTCATTGGTCTTATCTATTCCAAAATGTCCTCCTAAGACACCACAATGTTTCTCTTTGATAATATTTGTTCTCATGGAACATTTAGGAATGTACAATTGGGATCCTTTAAATAAGAGTCCATTCTGAATCAGAAAATTAGAAAACTCAGTATGGTATTTACCAACCATTTGTGTGCATACCTCAAAAAATTCTGCAAATTCTGGGTAATCAACATATAGGTTTTTTAAGGAATCAATCCCTATACTATGGAGTTGTATTTCTTCAACCAATGTGACCCTTCTACTTAGGGCATCAACCACTTTGTTTGCCACACCCTTTTTATGCTTTATGTTGAAGGTATATGCCTGCAACTGCTCCATCCATTTGATGTGTTTGACTCCAAGCTTCTCCTAGCTGTTTATAAAGCTTAATGCATGGTTGTCAGTATAAACAATGAATTATTTAGGGAGTAAGTAATGTCTCCACTTTTTTAGGTCTTGAACCATTGCATAAAGTTCTAAATCATAAGTAGAATACCTCTTTTTGGCATCATTTAATTTTTCTGAGAAAAATTCTATAGCCTTACCTTCTTGGCTCAAGATTGCACCTATGACCAAGTTGCTTGCATCTATTTCAACTGTGAATACCTTGTTGAAGTCAGTGAGTACTAGGATTGGGTATTGTGCCACCCTATTCTTAAGATATTGAAATGCATATGCTGCTTCTTTACTCCACTCAAATCTAGTATTTTTTCCACCTTTTATTGTGTCCAACATAGGAGCACACACATGGCTAAAATTCTTTATAAAATTCCTATAAAAAGTTGCTAAACCATGAAAGCTTCTAACATCACCTTGGTTCTTTGGTGGAGGCTAGTTGACTATTGTTGCAACCTTCTCTGGATCCATTTTGAGAGTACCTTGGGAGATGACAAAACCTAAGAAGACAAGTTCCTTCTTCATGAAGATACACTTTTCCAAGTTAATCACTAACTTGTGCTGATGGAGTCTCTTCAAAACTTGCTCCACATGTTCAAGGTGTTCCTCTCTTCTATGACTGAAAATCAGAATGTCATCCAAATAAATGACCACAAAATTTCCAATAAAATCAATAAAAATCTCATTCATGAGCGTCATGAATGTAGTAGGAGCATTACTCAAGCTAAATGGCATAACAAGCCACTCAAACAATCCCTCAATTGTTTTAAATGTTGTCTTCCACTCATCTCCTGGATGAAATTCTGATTTGATGGTAGCCTAATTTTAAATCAATCTTGGTAAAGTAACAAGTAGTGCCTAATTGGTCCATAAGATCCTCCATTCTTGGAATTGGGAACCTATATCTTATGGTTATCTTGTTTAACGCTCTGCTGTTAGTACACAATCTCCACTTGGCATCCTTTTTGGGAGCCAAAACTGATGGGATAGCACATGGACTGAGGCTCTTTTGGATAAGTCCCTTCTCTAACAATTCATTTACCTACCTTGCAATCTCTGCATGTTGGAGTGGTGTCATCTTGTATGGAGCCTTGTTACACAAAGAGGATCCAGGTATCAAGTCAATTTGGTGACTGATATCTCTTAAGGGAGGGAGGGTTGTCGGTAGGTCACTAGCAGTGACATCACTGTATTTAGAAAGCAGTTTCTTCACTTCATCTAGTATAGGACCAACATTATGAGACCTTATACTATCCTTAGGCTTGGATATTAGGACAAAAGATTTAGTTTCAGATTCTTTCAAAACTTTTAACATTTCTTTCTCCCCCATGGTTATGATAGTTGGTTCTTTCTCAGTCTTGTTATCAAGAAGGGGTTTCATGGTGAATGTTTTACCATCCTTGGTGATAGAGTAGGTATTTTTCCTACAATGGTGTGTGGCATAAACATCATACTGCCAAGGCCTGCCTAGGAGAATGGGGGAGGTATCCATTTCAACAATATCATAGAGAACTTTATCTTTAAAATCTGCTATTGAAAATTCTATCCATGCTTGTTCAGTGACTAAATTTTTCTGAACCTTTGTTAACCAAGACACATGGTAAGGAAAAGGATGAGGCTTCTTAGGAAGATTTAGTTTTTGAACCATTTCACAAGACACTAAATTCTTAGTTGAGCCAAAATCAATAAGTAAGTTACATACCTTCCCATTGCATTTGATCTTTGTCCTAAAGAGGTTCTTTCTTTGAGGAGGTTCTTGGCTTTGTGGAACTTGGAGGAAGACTTGTCTCATCATCAAGCATTGTCCTTCCTCTAGTTCTAAGTCCCTTGTATTTTCTTCTTTCTTGTCCTCTTCGATGAGTTGTGCTCTCCTTTCTCCTTGGTTGTTATTGTTCCTCTTCCTAGGGCATCTTCCTACATGGTGTCCCAACTAATTGCAATAGTAACACCTTAGGGGTCCATTCCCTCTTCTAGTGTTTTTCCTTCCCCTATTGAAGGGTTTTCTCCCTCTATAGTTTCCTCTTGAGTTTGAATCACTATTCTCTTTGTCTCCTTGGTTAGGGGTCCTCCTGCTATTATCACTGTACTGTCCTCTATTCCAAGAGGTTCCTCTCCCTCTAAAGTTCTTCCCACTGTCATTACTCTTTCCCTTTCCAAAATCCTATTTTATCTTCCACTTTTCCTCTACCTTGAGTGCCATTTGATAGCACTTGTTTACTGTGGTAGGGTAGTGTAGGCTGAGTCCCTCTTGAATGGATACTTTATTCCCATTCATATATCTTGCTAACTTTTCCTCTTCATATTCTGCCACATTTGTTTTCATACATAACTTTAGGAACTCCTCGGTATATGAGCCCACATCCATGTCCTTTTTCTTTAGGATTTTCTTCTTACTATGGAGTTGTACCCCATAGTCTTCAAGCACATAGGTCTCTTTGACCAATGCAATCATTCTGTTCCATGAAGAGATCATACTCTTCCCATTCTTCACCCTCTCTGTTTGGATGAAGTTCCACCAAGTTAGGGATGCTCCCTTCAACTTAGATCTTTCTATTTTCACTCTCTACTTCTTAGGGATGTCATCACACTCAAAGAAGCTTGTTAGGGCCTCTATCTAATCCAAGGCCAAGTTTGCATTCATCTTCTTGTTGAAAGTCAGAAAATCCAACTTCTCCTCCATGGTTCTTCTCCCCATGGACTTCAAGGCATCTATGAAGGGTCTCTAGTCTACAGGAATGTCCACATACTGATCAAGGATGTCTTCATCTGAGTCACTCCCATCTTCATCACCAGAGGCAACTTCTTTAGCCCTCTCTACCTTGTTCTCCAACTCTTGCAGTCTCCTTGTTAAGGTTGCATTTGCTGCCCTCTGCTATCTCACCATCTTTGCTAGTTCAATATTTGTAACCCTTGAAGGGATATCTTCATCCTCAGGAGCAGACATAGCTCTGATACCACTTGATGCAAAGTTGGGCAACTGGAAGCTTGTTAATTGTCTCAAATAGGGCAAAGTACCCTAGATCACCAAGTTTCAAGGACAAAATGCTTAATAATTATCACAAGTATGGAAAAAGGACTTGGTTAAGGCTATCTCAACCCTAAAACCCCAAGGGAAACCTAATCATGAGGTTTCACCAATCCTTCAACACCAACTACCAAGGTTGGCTTCACAAGCAAATGACCTTTATTCACAATGATACCCCTAAAGTGACATATAGGACCAAGAGCGACCTATTCTTATAGGTATGGTCTATTTAGGTCCCTAACATTTAGTTCCAATGGTTCTTTCACTCAAATGCAACCCATATGCCATGGTTGCTTCACAAACCCAAGACTATGCTTGTAGCCTTTTTTAGAAGGAAAATTGACTTTAATTGAGATTATTACACATAACCCCCATAAATGATTAGTGATTCAAGGACCCTTTATGGCCTAAGACCTTATACTTGAACCCTTGAACATAGAAATGAGAAAGAGAAAGAATGATACACAAAATTGATTTTGTAATTAGGGCTAATTAGGCCTCCATTTACACTAGAGGTACCTTGAGGATGCATCCAAATACAAAACCAATGATTGGATCCTATGAGGATGTATACAAGAACCTCTTCCTCTAATTTAGAGCCTTTGATCAAATCCCAAATGAGAGTTATGATTGCTGTCCTAATTCTAGATGGGTGCATACATAAGGATATACACCTAGGACATCACTTCAATCCCATCTCCCTACACTTTGAAGAACCTATATTTCATAATATCAAAGAGAATCATATGAAAAAGCTTTCCACCAAGGGTCATTGAATTCCCATGGTGGAAAGTGGAAATACACTTAATTTTCTAAGAAACCCTGAATTAGGGCCTATGATCCAGGCGGTGAGTTTGTAAATTGGATGAATTTCAAACCAAGATCGATCAACACATGAGACCAAAACCAAATGAAAGAATATTAATATCACTAACCCTTGGTGTCATAATTTCATGTCCCTCTGTCTGTACCTGACCGTACACGATGACTGTCTCTCAGGAATGCAAGAAAATGGTTACTTTTTATTGATTTTCAAAATGACAAATTACATGATCAGCCTAACACCCACCTAAAAGGGATATTATAGGCACTCCAATGGTTACATGACAATTTTGAACTGATTTGACCATTTGGGAGTTGGTTTTCAAAAAGTTGTTAAGTTTGCTCAAAAGTTGCTTGACAACTTTTGAGCAACTTTTACATTTTTTGCAATTTTGCAAATCTAGTGACCAAACTTGGTCATGATGTTATTTTTGTGATCCCTAGTGGATAAAAACATAAAAAAATCAAAAATAACCTATTCCTATGGTTTTGGATCATTAATGACTCATAGTTACCCAAGGGCTCATAATGTGCCAATCTTGGAACTATGGCCTTACAAGGTGATCCAATGATTAACCCAATGTCTTATTATTACTAAAGGCCTCTTAGGACCTTGAGAGAACCCCTAGGTTCCATAGGAACACTTAGTTCATTTAGGTTTCTCCTGCACTAGTTTTAGACCTCTCCCACACCCTTGGAGGTTGGTAGTGTTGGCACTTTTCTCAAAATAGAAAATTTGACAAATGTTGCTCAAATGTTGTGTTTTTTGCAAAATATTGCATGAACAAATTTTGTAAAATGTTTCTCAAGGAATGAAAAATCAAATGGAAATGACCACACCAAATTCTCAGAGCATTTTTAATGCCAAGATGATTGTATTTGATATTCTTATGCCTTCTAGGAAGGTTAGATGTTACTGTGTACAAAGCTTGATGTTCAGAGAAGGAAATACAAGAGTTTTATGAGTTATTTAGAGTGTGTACGACTTGGTATAGATTCATTTTGTGGATCCAGTTGCAGAAATTTGTGATGCTTTGAGTTATTGCAACATTCTAGTTGGTTTCATTTGTTTTTGTGAAGTTTCATAGGAGTTATAGATTTTGTTTACTCACTGTTTGAGAATCCCTAGTTTATTGGGTCTGCTCCAAAGATGTGATCCTAACTTAGGATTTATCCAGTGGATCCACTTGGCCACTTGGGAAATAAAATTTAGGATCATGATATTTAAGATTCCTAAAGCTTAGGAACTCAATGTTGGTTTTATGATTTTTGAGACAAAACCCCAGGCTAATTATCTCTATGTAATTAGCCTGGTTCTTAAGTATAATCACATGCATGTGAATTATATGATTGGAAGGATCAAATCAATGGTGGATCTAGACCATTTTGGGGTAGAGGAAACTATCTAAGCCCTTGTGTTCATTATGTGAACCCACCTTAGACCACTTTCTTAGTAATCCAAGCCTAACCTAGCTAATTAGGTCTATGAGCTTTGCAAGAGTTTAGTGGTGCAGGAGTGGAGTGAAGTGCTAAGGATTTGGGGAGTTTCAAAAATCCATAAAGGGTATCTAGAAAAATATTTAGACCAGTCAGATCCTTCTATTTCAAAATGTTATGCTCAAAAAACCCTCTAGATAGGGCTATAAGGAATTCTAGACCAGTTACTGTTTGACCATCCTTGGGTCTGTAGAATTGAATCCATTGGTGGATTATGCTAGGAATAGTCCCAAGAGATAACTAAGAGGTGGGGGGGGGGGGGGGGGGGAANGGGGGGATGAATCATTTATCTACAAGATTCAATTCCTTTTCCAATTTTGTACAGAATTACTTTAAACATAAACTCAACAAGATAACACATAAATGAATAACACAATTTTGGTAACAGGGAAAACCAAATTAGGTAAAAATCCCAGTGGGAATTAGCACCCACAAATAACTGTACTAGTTTATAATGATCCTTGTTAGAAGATCTTGCAACCCTGTTAGGAGTTGATCTTTACAATGCAATAAGTATAGAGACCTGGTCAAAGGTCAGACCCTGTTAGGAGTCTTTTATAAATAACCCTGTTAGGGGTGAGGACTCACTGTCCAAGAGCTCACTGCTCGAATGGTGAAGGCTGCAACCTTTTGAAATGAAGATATACACTATATCTAAAATGAACTGTTTGTGACCTATTGTCTTGATCAGTTCCAGTGAATATTAATCTTCTTCTGATTCTTCACATAGATCTTCAATTGATGAATGATGTAGGCTTACTATCTAACTCTCTTCTCTACTCTGTATTGTTCTTCTTTTCTTCATTCACACTTTTCAATCACAATTGAATTGCTATATGTATCTTCCCCAAGGATAAGGTCATGATGGCTATAGGAAACACTTCAGTAACTTCCTTGTTGGCTTAACTAAGCACACAATCAAAGTTAAGACCACACAACTCAAAATGAATAGACGCGTCACTTCACATAGTCGGCTCTACCAAATTAACTCAAACATCACACTTCTATTAGAAAATGTTTAGTGCCTTTGGATAATCATCATTAACTCATAACTAAACATCAATACAAACACGATAGGTGTAACTCAAGAAACAATGTAAATATGTCGGCTCTTAACAGATAATCTCCAAAAATTGTAACTGCCAAAATAGATTAACATAACTCAACTGAAACTAAATATCTGAATCTGCGTGTATGAAAATTACATCTAGAACATTTGTAAAACATAGATGTAAATGCACAAGGCTCCAGAATATCTGTACTGATAATTGCATACATGACACTGCTGTATATTATATGTTGTCATCAATGAAAAACATACAATCAACTGTTTGCATAGAAGCAAATCTCCAACAATCGCCCCCTTTGACATTGATGGCAACATATGATATGAAAAACACCATCAACCCAAAGTATCCTTATTTTTACAATCTTCTCAATATCCTCGTCAAAAGCTCCTCTTAACTACTGCATCTCTTATTACTGTATTTTTCATTATTGTATACTCCCCCAGAGTATATGCTCCCCCTAACTATATACTTCCCCTTTGACATCAATGGAAAAGGGTGCCAAAAACAATTAAACATAGGTACTACTCCAAAAGTAGAGTATTCAACCACTCATCAGTCACCAAGGACTGATGCTTTTTCTACAAGTTCTAATTAGACTTAGGAAAGGGAATTACTCCCAGCTTCTCCCTGAGATACTCAAAAGTATCTTTTGATAAAGGCTTTGTAAAAATGTCTGCTAACTATTCTTTAGTGCTCACATAATCCAACTTTACTTCTTTGTCTGCAACTTTTTCTCTTAGAAAATGATATTTGATCTCAATGTGTTTTGTCTTTGCATGCATCACAGGGTTCTTTGACATATTGATAGTGATAGTGTTATCACAGTGAATAACAATAGGATAATCAATCTAAATACTAAAGTCTTTAATCATTTGTTTGATCCAAACCATTGTTGAGAAATTCAATGTTGCTGCAACATACTTAGCTTCTACTGTTGACTGAGAGATACAATTCTACTTCTTGCTTGTCCAACTAACCAACATGTCTCCAAGAAATACTGCTCCTCCATAAGTACTCTTCCTGTCATCAACACCACCTGCCTAATCTGCATTTGTATACACATGAAGTTGTACATTCTTTGAGTTAGGATACCATAAACCATAGTCTATAGTCCCGTTTAAGTATCTAAATATCCTTTTTATTTCCATTAGGTGATTTTGTTAAGGTTCAGCTACAAATCTTCCAACAATGCCAACTGCATTAGAAATATCTGGTCTAGATTGAGAAGATATATGAGTTTTCCAATCATAGACTTGTATAGTGTCTTGTCAACTACTATGGAATCATCATCTTTAGAAAGCTTGCTTCCTATTATCATGGGGGTGCTTACTAGTTTACAATCTTCCATTTTGAAAGTCTTCAATATCTCCTTCACATACTTAGACTGATTTATGAATATGCCTTTGTCTATTTGTTTTACATTCAATCCAAGAAAATATTTGATTGGTCCAATCATTCTCATTTCAAACCCACTTTACATCTCTTTGGTGAATTCTGCACTAAGCTTGTCATTACCTCCAAAGATAATGTCATCAACAAAGATAGCAACAAGTAGTAGTCCATCAGGTGTCTCTCTCATGAATAAGTTGCAATCTACTGCTCCCTTTTTGAATCCAATCTTGGTTAAGTAACCATTAAGTCTCTCATACCAAGCTCTTGGTGCTTGTTTAAGTCCATAAAGGGCTTTCTTTAGTTTGCATACCATGTCTGGTTTGTCTGATAAACTAAATCCTTCAGGTTGTTCTATGTAAACTTCTTCCTTCAAGTCACCGTGCAGAAAGGCTGACTTGACATCCATCTAATATACTTTGAAGTTCTTGAATGTTGCATAGGCCAAAAACAACTTGATAGCTTCCATTCTCCTCATAGGGTTAAATGTATCAGTGTAGTCTATTCCTTCTCTCTGCGCATATCCTTTACATACCAATCTTGCTTTGTTTCTTACCACTGTACCTTCTTCATTCATCTTATTTATGAAAATCCACTTTGTACCAATTACATTTTTGTCACAAGGTCTAGGGACCAGTTCCCATGTATCATTCTTGATTATCTGATCTAATTCTTCTTTCATAGCTTTCTGCCAACCTGAATCATTGGATACATCTACAACACTTAAAGGTTCAATTTGTGAAAGTAAACATAACTCTTCATCAACTGTTAAACCTTTTTCTTTAGATATTGTCAAAACTCTACTGCTTTGATCTCCAATGATATCTTCCTTTGAATGATATCTAGTTGTGAATTTTGGAACTTTAGGTGTGACATCTTCATCTGTAATCTGTGATTCCTCTTTTCTTGTTTCAGGGTCATTGCATGATACATCAATACAATCAAACATTTATTCAATGATTGTTTCTTTACTGTTAGGCTTGGGTTCATCTTCAATCATAGGTTCACATTCATAGTATCTTTCTTGAATCATGAAATTCTAATCAATATTCACATGTGTACTTTCAATTATCTTCTTCAATCTCAAGTTAAAAAATCTATAAGATTTTCTTTTAGTAGAGTAACTAAGGAAAATACCTTCATTGCTTCTGGCATAAAACTTACCAACACTATCATCTCTCTTGATGTAGCACTTGCTTCCAAAGATTCTAAAGTATTTGACTATAGGTACATTACCAAACCAAAGTTCATAAGATGTCTTATCTATGTTTGGCCTTAGTTGTATTCTATTGATAGTATAGATTGTTGTATTGACTACATCTCTCCAATAGGTGTGTGCAACTTTTCCTTCTATCATGATAGTGCACGCTATGTCAAGTATGATCTTATTTCTTCTTTCTGTAATCCCATTCTGTTGAGGGGTTCTAGGAGCACGCAACTGCCTTTTGATCCCATGTTCTTCACAATACTCTTAAAACTGGTCAGAGGTGAATTCTCCTCCTCTATCTGATCTTAGACATTTTAGTTTTAATCTAGACTCATTTTCAACTTTAGCTTTGAATATTTTGAACTTATCAAAGGATTTAGATTTATCCTTTAATAACGCAACCCACATCATCCTTGAAAAATCATCAAAAAATAAAATAAAATACCTTTCTCCATAGTATGATCTTGTTTGAGTAGGACCACATAAGTCTGTATACACTAGATCCAATTTGTTTTCTACTGAGTTCTACTTGCTTCTGAATGAGCTCCTTACATGCTTTCCCATCACACATTCCCTTCAAATAGTATCAACTGGTCTTGTAATACTAGGAAGGTCTCTTACTACCTTTACATTACTTATCTTTACTATGTTGTCAAAGTTGATGTGACAAAGTCTTTTGTGCCATAGCCAATTGTCATCTACTTTTGCAACAAAAGAACTTACTTCTGAATTGAACTGAAAAATATTACCTTTAGTCTTAGATCCCGTTGCAATCATATCTCCTTGTTTATTGTTAATGATGCACTTTTTTTCTTTTAATTCCAACTGATATCCTTTGTCAAGCGATTGTCCAACACTCAGTAGGTTATGATGTAAACCATCAACATAAAGAACATCATTTGTCTTGTTCTTTCCATCTAAGGTAATAGAACCTCTTCCTATGATAGGTTTTGGAGTGTTGTCTCCAAATCTAACCATACCACCCTTTACTTGTCATGTTGTACAAATATGTCTTTGTCTCCTGTCATGTGATGTGAGCATCCGATGTCAATGATCCAGTCAGTTCTGATGTCTGCTTTGGAAACTAATGCCAACTCTTGTGCTTTCTTTTCATCTTCTTTGTCCATTTCTTCAAGAATTTTCTCAATATATTTAATGGAAATGAATCCAATTTCATCTTCTCCTGAGTCATCATCAGTTACACCATCTTCAACATGATAGCATTCTTTAGAATATTTGGGCTTGTAATTTGATCTAAACATCTTGACTCTTGTAGGACACTTGGATGCAAAATGGCCAACTTTGTTGCATGAAAAACATTTGAATGGTAGTTTTCCTTCATATTTTCCTTTACCTTTCCTTTCTTTCTTGGAAATCATAGCAATGATTTCTTCTAGTTTTGTATCCACTTCTTCTTTCTCATTATTACTAGAGCTGCTCAAGAATTTCTTACCATGGACTGAGGCTTTGAAAGTTGTTTCACTTTTAGGTTCTGTCTTCAATCTTGATATCTCAAATGTAGAGATTTTTCTGATCAAAGTCTTTCTATTGAAGTCTTTTGAAAATTACATAGACTCATCTAAGATATTGATCTTCCTCTCATAGTCTGCTGTCAATGTAGTCATTATTTTGTCCATTATGTCTTCCTTTGAAATTTCTCCACCATTGTTTCTGATTCCTGAGACTGCTTCATTAATCCTTTGATTGTAAGCTCTGATGTTCTCTTCAGGTAGCATTTCTAACTTGTTATACCTATTTTTCCATGTCTTTCTCCATGCATTATTTTCTTGAATATCTCCTTCAAACATATCTTCTAAATACTTCCATATGGTGTAGGCTCTGTCTACTTTCTTGATCTTAGAGAATTCACTGTCAGATAATGCACTTATAAGGGCTTCCATGGAAATTGCATTAGCGGTGAATACCTCTTTTTGTTTACTAGTAGCATCATCTCTTGCAAGGTCTTTCAGAGAGGGAACAACAACTTCTTGTGTGGCTATTTCAAAAATGTCAAAACCAACGCATTGTAGATGTGTTATCATTTTGTTCTTCCAATCAAGATAATTCTCTCCATCAAACTTAGGACTCTCTTTTCTGAAGTATGCCATCTGATCTACCTTAAGCTATTAAGCTTTCTCTCCAAGGTACTTGACTCTAATACCGATTGTTAGGAATAGTCCCAAGAGATAACTGAGAGGGGGGGAGGGTGAATCAACTATCTACAATATTCAATAATTTTTCCAATTAAGTAAAGAATTAATTTAAACATAAACTCAACAAGATAACCCATAAATGAACAACATAATTTTGGTAATGGGGAAAACCAAATTAGGTAAAAATATTGATGGGAATTAGCTCCCACAAATAACTATATTAGTTTATAACGATCCTTGTTAGAAGATCTTGCAACCCTATTAGGAGTTGATCTTTACAATGTAAAAAGTATAGAGACCTGGTCAAAGTACGGACCCCGTTAGGAGTCTTTTACAAATAACCCTGTTAGGGGTGAGGACTTGCTGTCCAAGAGCTCACTGCTCAAATGGTGAAGGATACAACCTTCTGAAAGGCAGATATACACTATATCTAAAAATGAACTGTTTGTGTAGACCTGTTGTCTTGATCAGTTCCAGTGAATTGTAATCTTCTTCTGATTCTTCACATAGATCTTCAATTGATGAATGATGTAGACTTACTGCTTTGCTCTATCTTGTTCTTCTTTTCTTCATTCACACTTTTCAATCACAATTGAATTGCTATATGTATCTTCCCCAAGGATAAGGTCATGATAGCTATAGGAAACACTTCAGTAACTTCCTTGTCAGGTTAACTAAGAACGCAATCAAAGTTAAGATTGCGCAACTCAAAATGAATAGACGCGTTGCTTCAGATAGTTGGCTCTACCAAATTAACTAAAACATCACACTTCTATTAGAACACATTTAGCACCTTTGGATAATCATCATTAACTCATAACTAAACATGAATACAAACATGCATATCCCAAAGATAGGTGCAACTCAAGAAACAATGTAAATACATCGGCTCTTAATAGATAATTTCCAGAATCTGTAACTGCTAAAATAGATTAACATAACTCAACTAAAACTGAATATCAAAATCTGTGTGTATGAACATTACATCCAAAACATGTCTACAACATAGATGTAAATGCGCAAGGCTCCAGAATATCTATACTGATAATTGCATACAGGACACTGCTGTATATTATATGTTGTCATCAATGACAAACATACAATCAATTGTTTGCATAGAAGAAAATATCCAATAGATTCTCTACCCTTGGTGTCTAAACAAAGTCTACCATCACTTAAATTTATCGATCAAATCCTCTGGTGAAGATCTATACCCTTAGGCTTGGTTTAGGGAAAGTGTCCGTAAAGGATATATTGCAAAGATTGGTGTCTTGGCTTGGAAAGTCAAGTTGTGGTAAAAAGAGCATTTTGGTATCTTGGGAAAGTTGTTATAAACCCTAGGAAGACAAGTGTGGAGTTGGAGTGTTTGAATCAAAATTTTGAGGTAGCTATAAGGAGTGGGAGCCTATCTAGGACTTCTTGCAGTGCACTCTACATCAAAATTGAATGGAAAATTGGAAGCTATTGGTGAGCTAAGAGAAGAAAATGAAAAACTAAAGAATGAAGTAAGGATTCAACAACAACACAATGATATGATCAAGAAATTTGAAGAAAGCACAAAAAGAATGAATTATTTTATGGATGGAAAAAGAAGAGTCAGCAACAATACCGGTCTAGGGTAGACCGAGCATGGAGAATCATCATACCAAGTTGATCAAAAAGATGTCTACACAAATCCAAGACCAAGGAAGTAGTCATGCAATCACTGTGGAAAACCAGGCCACACATCAAATGTCTACAGGAGAAAAGCTAAAGGTATTCCTAAATCCACATCTACATTCATAGGAAATTGTTATAACTATATAAAGAAAGGACACAAAGCACATGAATGCAGATCTAAGGTGAAAAAACCAAAGAAGGATTCCTACATGGAAAAATATTTTCCTACTTGCAAAATGCATGGGCACATATCTCTTGAATGCAGGAAGAAGAAAAAGCAAGCATGGAAGCCAAAAGAATACGACAATGCTCATCAACCAAGAAGAGTTAGTAAATCATATGTATGAGATTACAACACATGGAAAAACTGCATAGCATGTGGAAGATATGGACACATAACTGCAAACTGCATGATAAAATGGATGAGAAAGTCTAGAAGATGGACTAACCCCAAAATGGCAGGATTACACTGTCATAGGGTCGGTCATCTAAGCAAGGACTGCAAAGACTGAGTGACATAGACAAGCACTTTTTCCAATGAAAATACCATTGAAGACATTATGAAGATGAGAAAAAATGTGGAGGAAAGCTACAAACATAGATGATGTTGGACCAAGCAATAAAATTGGTGACACCTTATCCAATGGATTTGGTGATATCACCACCCCCACCTACGAAGAAAAAGTATGGAACTGCACTATACCAAGTTATATGTTACATCAGTTCCATTATACATTGACAAAATACAAAATTATCATGAATAAAGATGCACTATGGTATTACTTGTTATGAATTTGTGAATACAATCTCGTCGGTCAATGCATACCAAGAATTGTCGGTGAACATATAAAAGCTAAGTTGTTTTTGTAAATCAAGCATCATTGATAATCATGTTAAAAGACAATGAAGTCTTCATGATATACCTAGCTCTGTTGGTAAACATGTGAAAGATCAATTGAGTTGGCACTTATCCCGAGCATTGTATTCTCACCGAGAATGAAGTTAGTATGTTCCCCGAGTGACTCTGTCCTTGAACATTGAGAAGTGGGTAAAGCATTAATTACACCACTTAGGGCATCATCTATAAAAAGGTGATGGAAAGGCTCATTCATTCACCATGAAATTAAGAGAGAAGAGCAGAGTGAAGAAAAAAAAAACATAGCGAAGGACAACGAGCTGATTGCAGAGTGACTCACAAGCATATTCATGGTATTTAAATAGATCCATAACATCTACAATAGATCAAGTGACTAACTAAGACTCACCAAGCTCACATTTTGTTTAGGGGAAAAGCCCTGATTTCTGGTAACCACATCTCACATCTCCAAGATCAAGAATGCAAAGGATAAGAAAGTTAATTTGGTCAATAGTTCTACATGTGAAGAGTCTAAGTACAAATTCTATCTCAAGGTTGCTTCACAACCTGACGATGCTAGTGTATTCTCAAGCATACCACCTAGGGTTTTTCTAGTTGAAGATGTCTTAGCCTATATCCACTGCAAAGTTGCAGAATTCAGAGATCTAGAAGTTCAGGAAGCTTACAAGAAGCTTTGCACAGACAGAAACATCAAAGATGAACATAAAAACATTGAGGTGAAAGGGATGACAAATGCCCTAATTTTCCTAAAGGAATTCAAGACCGAGTGGATCCGGATAGTTCTTAGCCAGGTACATGACCGAAAGATGTGGCTGGACAAGCCCAAACAAATCACTAAGGATGTAATACATGCAGTGACCGATTATCTGGTAATCGACAAAGTAAAATCACTCAAAACATCCTCCTCACCCCGACATAGAAAAGATGATAGGTGCAGTATGGGATGACAAAGGATTGAAGGTAAATTCCATCACTGATCCAGAACTAAATTTCGGTGCATGTATACTGGGATACAAGATATTCCAAGCCAACAAACTAAATAGTATTGCATGCAGAACAATTGACACTGCCCATAAGATTGTGAAGAAGGGTCTACAACTGGACCTATCCAAGCTTCTACTAAAGCAACTAGAGGAGAACATGAGGACCATTAGATCTGAAAAATCTAATTCATGTAGGTTCGGTTTAGTCCTCATGTGTATATTCTTCCACTTTCAAGACTTTTTCCCATATGTCGGTAATGCCAATTGGGACACTACCCGACCAGTGACAATACAAATTAGTGAATTTATTAAGTCACTAGGAGACAAATTTACATAAGTCATGGATGAATATTTCACCAGATTTAAGACAGAATGCAAAAAAGGATGAGGATACTAGAATAGCTGGTGGATCAATATAAAGATGATATTTTTTTCATGGTGGACACCGATACAGCTTTGATCAAACCAGCTGTACCAAGGACAACATGGTTAGCACCACTTGACTATGAGATAAACATAAATCAGGCCACAAATGTTGTTGAAGTATTATTGAATGAACCACTAGACAAATCATTACCAATATTTGGAACCTATGAAGAAGATAAGGCCATAATCAAAACACGCTTAGTTGTTAAAAAGATAGACAGAAAGAAGACCAAAATGGTAAAGACACTTGAAAATAAGTTGTCAGTTAATGAAGAAGAAACATAACAAATAGATGACACTAAGGGATAGTCACCCGTCGGTGAAGGTGAAAAATTGAGTGACTCCGAATCAATAGATTCTGATGAATCACTCCCAAAGAAACCAACGAAAGCTGCTGCATCAAGAACAAGGAGTCAAACAAAAAAAGATGCAAGCTCATCACCAGTTAAGAAAGGATAAGTGAGGACTTATAAAAGAAAGCCTCAAATTGGGAAAACATCAGAACCAAAGAGGAGAAGGAGATTAATCTGAAGCAAGGAAGATAAGGAAGACACTGAGAAGGATGAGAGTGAACAAGCACTCCAACCTATAAAGAATAAAGTTGTTAAGATAATTGATGAGGTTTCTGCATCAACTGCCAAAACATGTGGCATATCACATGCTAAGGTTAGACAATGGCTAACCTTATCACCTGAGGATCAGAAGAAGATTGAAGAATCCATCATTCAAGCAATGATTACATTCAAATATGTACCTATAAAATTTGATAAGATGATGCTACAAGAACTTAATGACAACTTATTAGCAAGGTGGACATATGCACTGACAACTGAGAAGAAAATAAGGGAAATGTCCCTTGTAACAATAATTCCACCCAAGTCAAAGATGGAATTAATTGATGAAATGATGAAGAAGCATTCAAAGAAGTTCTCAGCAAAATTGAGAGCCTACAAAGTACTACAGGGAAGCTTAATAAAGCTTGAAAAAGAAAGTGATGATACTTGGAGAGGAATACTCAATCTACTAAAGGAGGATACAAGCCCCAAAAAATTATTAGCACTTACCAAGAAGCCTCACAATGAAGAGAAAGAGGCAACACCGATCCCTAAACACATCTTAATAAATGACGCCGAGGATGTCAATCCAGTTGTTCTGAAAATACAAAAAAATAAGGCCATGTATGACATACCACAGATTTTGTAGCCATTAGGAGACACAATAGATGTCACAATCCAAGATGTGACAATAATATATATCATTGGAAGTGATCCTACTGATGAGGTAAAGACAAATGAAGATGTCACTGTTACCACCGTGCAAACCAAGGAATAGGAAACATCAATGGATGCTACATGGATTAATATACTAGGAAAAATTCCATTATTGATACAATCAATCAATATCATCTCAAAAAAGGAGAAGTCACTCAACCATGATGCAAGCATACCCGAGGATAACGGTGATGAGGAGCAGAAAGGTACAAATGAAGAATAGAAAGTAACAGACAAAGAGAAGAAAGATGTAAGTGAAGAAGAGAAGCAAGGTGATGCCACTCCAAAGGATACCAAAGGAGATGTCTACATCCAACTGACAGGTGAATACTAAGCAACAAGATAAAGGAACAACACATCCAAAACATTCATCAAGTACATCAGACCAAGAAAAGGAAATTGTTATGGTATTGCATACAAGTGCCTCAACTACAATTGCAAAGAAGAAGAAGAAGAAGAATAAAAATCTAGTTACATTGGATGACATCATTGAAATACTAGATTGTGATCCTAGGATATTGGATCCAGAGTCACTTACAAAGTATGCGGGACTTTGTAAAAGGAAAGCTATGTAAGATAAGCTCAAAAAGGAGAAAAAGGACACACAGGTACTAGAAACAACAAAGGATATACTATTTTAGATTGTACCTAATACCGACATTGATCAAAATTCTCCTATACTTGATCAATTATCACTTCTTACCGAAGCCATCACATAACAGAATGTAGATGTAGAGAAGGCAATAGAAGAACGTGCAAAGAAGAAGTACTGATACAAATTGATAGAGAAAATCAACCAAGAAGTGGCAGAGAACAAGGTAAAGCTATCTAAACTGGTGAATACATTAGAACCAATTATTTTAGAAGTTATAACCTTAGTTCAAAAGTTATGAACCATAGAGCAATTCACTAAGGAGAGTAATGAAAAGATTGCAAAGATAGATGCATATCTTAATTCTAGTGCACAAGGTCTCACAACCAATGATAATGCATTCAAGTTGCATTATGACAAGATTATGGAAGCAAAAAGGTTGAGACTTGAGATTCAGGAGGCATAATCCAAATTCAGAGATGAGGTAACCAAGCTCTAGGCTCTACTACTACCAAATCTCACATTACTGCAACAACATATGACTTTGGCAAGAACATTGATTGCCACCCCAGAAATGTCTGTAACAGAAAGTATATATGATATGCATGCAAGAACCACCTTGGAAATAATGACCCTTGAGCACCTGAATGAAAAAATGGGAAAATAAAATGGAGGACATTCAAAAATCCCATTCCCACATTTTTGAAAAATTGTAAGTATTACACCTTTGTCATTATTATAAAAAGGGGGAATTGATATGATAAAAGGGGAAATGATTTGGTGTGATAAGGTGAAAGGGGGAAATGGTAAAAGGGGGAAATATATGTATAAAGGCAATTGTATATACATGTACATATACTATACCGAGGCATGCACATAGGAGGAGTCATATTGACAAGGTAAACACATGGTATATATACTAAACATTTTAGTTTTGCACATATCTATTTTTGATACTAATGTCAAAGGGGGAGATTGATGATCATATTTTTCCATTAGTATATAAAGGAAACAATTTTTGAACCGTCGGTAACATGATCATTGAAAGACAAGATTATAGTGCAACCCAACACAGCAATTTATAGAGGTCATCAAAACTAGTTTTCACCGACAGACAATTTCATAGAGGAACCCGACAAAAAACCTACAAAGGAACCCAATAGAATGTTTACAGTGTAAACTGACAGTCAGTCTACAAAGAAAACTGAGAAGCAGAATGTATACAAAGACATCACCAAGGAAAGACTACAACGCAACCCAAGCACCAGTCTACCGAGAGACAACTTTAATTCTGAGAAATGTGGATCTGAGTTACATGTCAAATAAAACACTTAAGTTTTATATTTAACTTTAAATCTTATCTTTAAAACCATTTCTTGAGGGACAAGTAAAGCACATTTAATTGTTTTAACTAGTCTAAATGATTGTAAACATGCAAACTAGGAGATCAAGGTCAAGTTGTAAACCTTTGATCATAGAGTTATCATTGTAAAGTGTGAAACCTATTTAGGTCAATTCATTATATAAATAGATGTGTAATCAATCAGAATAGATTGATGTGATGATGATTGTAGCCGCAACAAACATCTATGGATCAGACAGAGAGTTTTATGTAGAAGGACAACAAAAGATGAAATCAGTTATAAAGAACAAGATCCAAGGCTACCAAGTAGAACAAAGGTATTAATAAATCACTATAGGTGATACGTCATATTGTGAACTTAAAGGATCTGTACTCAGCAATTCAATATTTCACATAATCAAGTCAATAAGTATTTTTGACTACATTCTAACAAGTGTAGAAAATAGAAGAAATCCTTTAAGAATGTGGATTTAACAATCCTTATGTAAATCTCTTAACTGAGTTCACATTAAACAATGTTGCTAAATATCCTAACTGAGTAGACCTAATCAGTCTAAAATATTACTCCTAACATGGTAAGATCATTAGAAGTGATCAAACTTGTAGCCTTAACCAACACCTTTCATTCTACAGATAGTGAAGCTTTGTGGGTTTCATCTCCACCACATTTTTTACCTTCTAATAGGGGTTTTTTGTGTTACCAAATCTTGTGTCATGTGTCATTACATTTCATGAATGTTTCCATGAATTACATGCAAATTAAGTTTATGATTTGATATTACATATACAAAGATAAAATAGCATCTATGGTTGGTAATGCAAGGAATTGATTACTAAAGGATTAAATGTTAATTGATAAATTTTTTTAAGGGTACTGATTCACTCATCCCCTCTTAGTACACACCATTCCATTATTCCAACAGTAAGAAAGACCTAAAAATACTATAAAGATACCTATAAAAAATAGAGAGAGAGAGAGAGAGAGAGAGAGAGAGAGAGAGAATCTACAAAGATTAAATTAAAGATGCATACCTCCTTTATTTCTATAATAATGTGCCAATGCAACCTCACAATTTTTTTGTTCTCTCCTAGGTGACCACTTTCTTGTAGCTTTATTTATCCTTATTCTTTTATTTCGCATTTCATTTCTTCAAAAAACTGGCCTTGAAAATTTTACACGATCCAAAATCATCTTCTTTATCCAAAAATGTGTATTAGCTTTGATTATGTTTTTAGAAAAAAAGTAAAAAAATAAATTGTATTTATACCCAATTGATCAATCACAACCAAATAAAAAAATTGACTCATCTAGTTCTAGTGAACATAGGTAGTTAGAAATTTCTTGTCGGTCGTTACAATATTGTTTGTACCAAATGTGTTTGATCGAAAAGGTCTTCGCTCAAATGCCTAATGGTTCGATCAAACCAACTTCAATTGAATACCTCTTCGATCGAATGCCCCTGTTATGGATTTCTCCCCCAAAGCCAACTTATTTTTGTAGATTTATGGCCTTCAAAGCTCTAGTTCAAGGCCCAAATAGAATAATCTCGAGAAACTCAGATGCAAGATGGTGCTACTCGAAACAAGATTTTCAATGATTATGATTTTAATATTTATTGAAATAATTATGAATTTGTATTTTTTTATTTTATTAAACATAGGTTTCACACCATATATCAACTTCTCTATTCAATTCTTATGAAAAAATAGTAAAATTGGTTAAAATATTATGAAAAGTATCTAGACACTGGGTATTTATGTTCTCTTTCTAACAAAAAAAAGAATTTCGATATATATAGAACAAGTTATGGGCTACTAAATGAACCTATGTCTAAATTATAGTTAATGTCACTTCAAAACTTAATAAACTATAAAATATTCAAAAAATTTCAATGGAACCAATTGGATACACTAGATATCGGTGTTACAAACCTAAATTCAAAAGAATTGCATTGTTATCATTTATTAAAAAAAGTTATGCTCAACTAAATGAATTCCACTCTTTTAAAATGTTCTTTTTGAAAAAAAATAATTTTTGAAGGAGATAAAAAAAATGCATACAAATCAATTCCAAAAAATTTCAAAAAAATAGATTTATAATCTACACACAAAATGCTAAATATCTCTACTTTTGATCATCTTCAAATTCCTAACGATTTTGCAGCAATAAGTGTTTGAATGTAAAGTTTTTGTCAGAATGTTCATTTTAGTGTCAAAGTTGGCAAAAAAGTGGGACACACTATTGTGGGACCACCCTAAGGAAACTACTTGGAGCCTAGTGCGAGAGCACCCAAGTGGACAACCAATCAACACCAACCAAAATATTTGTAATATTTTGGTTTAGTCTTCTTCACTGAGGATATCTCTTATGACTTTGCTAGTTTTCCTATCCCAATACATTTGGACTTTGGAAATAGGAATGTTGTAATTGTTTTTTTAAAATTACATTTGTTACAAGAGAAGATTAAATATAGCAAAAGTAACTTTTCGTAACCATTTTGTGCCAATAGAAGCATCACCAACATAAGATAGGATCCACGATAAGTGATGCAAATCAAAACTTAACTCTCATGTTTTATTTTAATGCTAAGATGTAATGTGTTTCAAGAAAGATCAATTGGGGAAATTGAAATCCTTTTATCTTATTTGAAGCATGGTCACAGTCTGGTCAATATTTTTGGAAATAAAAACCAGCTCACATTTCTTATTTTGAATAGTTATGAACAAAAATGGGAAGGGAAAAAAGGATCGAAGGGGAGAGTAAGAGGCAATAGAGTAGAACATCGGTGAAGAGAGGATGAAAAGTAGATGTTTAAGGAAGACTGACAAAGGAGAATTTTTTTTTACCATTAAAATATATGTTAATGTGGAGATTTAAATATGATGGAATAAGTATTAGGTGTGCAATAGTTGAAAGAAAGAGCCAACTGTTAGAAAAGACAAGTGTGAAATTATGTTGGAGAACTCAAAACTAGAATGACATTTCTTTTAGTTTTATAATGATAAAATGAAAAGATAATAAAAGAAAGAGAGCACAAAGAATCAATGATGATTTTGTGTTATATGATAATGAGATGAAGCGAGGCCAATGACAGGCCCATGATTTGCTAATATGTGTTTGAAAATTTAACGAGTATGTAATTTTCTTTGTTTTTTGCAATCTAAGAAGTAGTTGAATACAAATACTTTAAACAAAGTTTTATGTTTTTGTTTTCAGTTTGAAGGTTAGAGTTATTTTTTCCTACATCAATTGGTATTAGAGGCAGTGGTCCTAAGGGTGTAGACAAATTGCTAAATGTGAGATAGTGTACACTAGGACTTGAGGGTAAAGGGTGGAGTTGTATAAATAGATCACTGACCATGAGGTAACTTGCATGTAAATGTGAGAAGAAATTGTAAAGAGCTCAAAAGGATTTTTTCCATGTGTATATTCTTTGATCAATTAAGAGCTTGAAGCCGAAAGAAAAAGTGAAGGCAAGTGAAAGATTACAACAATTGAGAAGAGGATGAATCTAAAGAAGAGGAAAAGGTGGGCCATGAAGAGACCTATAGTGGTATTTTTTTTAGAATGATATTGGGAAGATAGATAAGATATCAAGATATGGGAATTCCCATTGAAGTACTGTTGCATCTCAAATATGAAAGAAGTGAGAGAAATCCACACATGTGAAGGTAAAAGAGGAGAAAATGGTTGTGATGGAGCATCAATTGGTGGATGAAAGAAAAGAATGTGATGGAAGTGAAAGTACCTTATAGATTGAGGTATTGGAAGAGGAAAAAGTTCAAAAGGTAGAGGTTGTACCACTTATTGATTGAGGATTTGATGAATACAATATGTTGAATTGAGAGACCATTGAAGATTTTCTCATTTCAAGTGAAGATGATGAAAAAGAAGACATAATAGAGATACCTAAGGATGTTGCAATTGTAGATGCTATTGGGGTAAAGGTTGAAGAGGATATTTTTTTATATAAAATAATTTAACAAAAAAGATGTTGTCCCTTACTCAACCACAACCCATATCCATCAATGGATATCTATAACACAGCAACATTAAAGGAGTTGGCTGCTACAAGGATAGGCCAAAAATGACACACTAGTTGAAAAGCTAGGAGCCCAGCTCAAGAGTGAGTAGATAGCTCACCCAAAATGTGAAGAGAAGAATGAGAGGTTATAGAATGCTTTTTACCATGCCATCAGAAAAATTTCTAAGTGATACTATCATTAGGATCCCACCACAAGGGCAAGAGAGTTACAAAGGATGTAACATCCAAGATAATTATTGATTTTTATAAGATGGATAGAAATGAGTTAGTAGATGAGGAAGCTATAAATAATATGAAACTAACATTTCAAATTTGTATGGAGATATGGTTTGTTTGTTTATGGAAGTAGTAGAGGTATTTCCTATGAGATTTGGTTGAGGTGTTTGTTAGTGGATATATTTTTCCTCTTTTGAAAATTTGATAAATAACTGACTCTTAACCCAATCTAGAGAGAAATCCATCACTATCAATTGAGTTAGTCACCCACAACTACACTCTCAGGTTAAAAGTACTAAAGGGAAAAAACATTCTATTATAAGATTATAAAATAAATTCAGTTGATCAATTCAGTTGATCAAAAGCCAACCGACTTGAGATTGAAAGCAATAAGGTTTCAGAATCGATCTCAAAGACTAACTCTCATATGAAAATTATTGAAGGAACTTAATAACATACACACATATCATAGTAACATGTAATATAATTCCAATTGAAACCAAATATACACATTCCACTTAACCAAAAGATCAGAGAAACACCATAATCTGATATATAAATCAATTGATATTATATTCATATGCTACCCAGTTTAATCAATAAAAGAAAAGAAAAGTATCAGCCTTCCAATTAACAATATAAAGATGTTAAATCGATCAGATTTCCACAATCCATTGAATTTAGAGTTGTATTTCTGGCTTAGATGTAAAGCCAGAAATACAACTCTAAATATAAAGATGTATTTTTTAAAACCAGAGCATCGACCCTCACTGAGTTGTGAAAATTAAAATATATAGCCACGCAGGGCATATTTAGTTTTTAAAACTAACTTATCAAAAGCTTCAACCAAAAACCTATTTCTAAAATCTGATTAAGCTTAAAACAGGGCAAAAATTGAAAGAACTATCTCCAGGCATGATTTATTTAGCATTTGGTATGACAATAGTTTTGGGTTGATCAAGGACATGTGCAACCTTTCGAGTAGCACTCCATTCCTCATATGCAGCTAATAAATTAGCTATTATATGTTGGTTAGGCATTTTTATGGCTCCTATTCACTGTTTCCATATCTTCTGGCCTTTCTAAACCTGTACTAGCTTATCCTTGCATACCTCCAGGTGCTCACAACCAATTATCAACATGGAATCTGATTAGGATACGGTTGAGCAATCCTTAATTTCCAAATTGTTTATCTCTTTCAAGGCTTTCATCTTGTTTCTGAATGACATGATCACTTGATCTGCCTTTTTGTTTGGATCTTCTTCATTTCCCATTAACTTAAAATCAAGGAATTTAAGATCATTGCTAATGATTTCATTAATAAAATTAAGTTCCTTTAGGAGCTCTGATAACTCTTGTATTTCTTGTTAAACAATTTCATTCCTCCACTCCATGTTTACCTTGGCCACAAAGAGTGAATTTTTGTCAAGCCCTAGCATTGGATTTTCCACAAGGAACTCAGCTATACCATAGGTGCAAATCTTCTCCATGTTTGTAATCTCATTGTCCCATTTTTTTTTCTTCAACCTAGGCGTAATCTCTGTTTCTAATTCCTTAGAAATCATGAGAGTCTAATGATGGGTGTTATCAAGGTTTGAAACATAATCCATTGCTTCTTTAGTGAATTTGTCTATCCAATCAAAGATTGTTTTTGATATTTCTCTATCTCTCTACACTTGGTCTAAGCATTTTTTTCTTGATGAAGACTTGACAAAAACTGTAGGAGATACTTGTGCTAAAGCTAAAGGTTTATGATTTTGAAGTGCATGAATGTATTCAACCATCAGGTTCAAAGACTGCTTAAGAGATTTCTTGTCTCTCCAATCCTTCTAGATTCTTAGGCTGATTTTCTTGTTACTTGATTCAAAGACCTTCATGTCAAAAAACCTGGTTGTTTGACCTAGGTTCACCTTTTCAACATTGAAGTCTTATTGTGTGACTTCATCACTATTTTTGTTAGTAGAGGACCTAAAAATGTTAGCGCTCCAGTGTCCTGTATCTTTGTCCACCTCTATTAAAGCTTCAATTTTAGGATTCTTATTCTTGGGTGTCTTCCCAAGGTATTTACTTATGATGCCTCCCATTGGTGTGGATATCGGGACTATGCTACACTTCTTGCCCACATATAGTTTGAGCCACTTTGGAGCCTTTTCACTATTCTTGTTCTAGGGAGTCTGAAAATATGAAGAATTCCCTAATGCTAATGAATCCTGGCAAGAAAATTCCACCTCTTCTTTCTTACCTTCACCCATTGGAGTTCCTTTAGAATTATCAATGACCGACTCCTTTTCTTGATCATTTTCACCTTCATTCATTTCTAAATCTACCACAATGTGGCGCACTTGGGTGAGTTTCGTTATCCTCTTGCTCCTCAAATGGTCAATCCTTATGGTTGGCTGCATGATG
Organism: Thuja plicata; assembly: GCA_018584345.1. Classification (NCBI taxonomy): domain Eukaryota; kingdom Viridiplantae; phylum Streptophyta; class Pinopsida; order Cupressales; family Cupressaceae; genus Thuja; species Thuja plicata. The sequence continues at coordinate 342,532 of MU226623.1, forward strand.
GCAAGTTCCTTCTCTTTAGGGAAATTTTTTTCTTCTGACCCCGTTTCACTTGCAGGATACAATTGTTCAATCTTATTAGTACATACGCGTGGAGACCCAAGTTTTGGGGCTATTGAATCATCTCTGGAATTATGTTCAGCTCCTTTTGATTTCCCCTTTCTTTTTTCTTTCAACCATTGTTCTTTTCTTCATATCACATTATGAGTTTTCACTCTGACATCCTCCTCTTCTCTTTTTCTCCAATCAATCTCCAAGATGGGAATACATTCAACAAATTCTATATATTTAGGATATAAGACATCCTTGTCTCCCTCATCCTCAATCCCTTTAGCATTAATTGGTACTTTTAGGGTGATAATATGTCTTAGTATGAACCTAGACCATAGCCTTTTCCTTAATTCATACTCATCTACACAATCAACCCAATAATCTTCTAGCCGAGGTTGATGGAGGAAGGTGTCGTCTACACAAAAATAGTTCGCAAGAAATTTTTTACTATCAAATTAGTTCCTAGTTTGATAAATTTTCAAATTCATCTTCTTAAGCTCATCTTCTAAGGCTGGTGTGTCTTGTATGAGTTTACAATGGTGCTGACCAAGTTCAATAGGGAATGAGAAACTGACTCATCTTTTGAGTATGTACTTCTTCTCAACCCAAACTAGTTTCCTATAGACTTTTATTAGGATGTACTTGTCTAGGAAATATTTTGGTAATTTCAAAGGCTCTCCATTGAAACCCCTAACCATCAAATAGGTAAATCTTGGAAACTGTATGTAAACAATACCATAAATCTTGACTAGCTCAACAGATTCTTCAGACATTCTCTAATTTTCTTTCCCCCTCAATCGAAAAAAATTCTGGCTAAGAACACATCTTGGACTCTCCTAAAAATTTTTAGGATTCCTTTTCTTTTGTAGTAGAGAATAGTATTCAAATATCTTCATTTTTTCCATCCACAGTTTATGGGGAAGACCTTCTGAGTTTCTACAACAAGCCAAAATATAGAAGAGGTACAAGGACATGTTAAAGTTGGCTACTTCCACCGCTATAGAGAACTACTCATGAAGCTGGTCTGCTATGATCTCATCCTAATCAATTGATGTTCCATCATCAATAATAGCTTGAATAAAATTGTACATCCAATCTTCCCACAAGATATCATGTGAGTTCCCTTTCACCCTATTCAACAAAATGACCATGTCTCACACATCCTCAATTAGGTGATCTTTCTTCAATGGTCTGGCTAGGTGAGATCCTCCCTTCTCCAGTTTTAACAACCAGCTTTTGGTTATGGTGTTGTTGAAATCCTTTATATTGTGGTAAAAATCTACTTGTGCTTTGCAAATAGTCCAGTCTTCATAAACTTTGGCAGGAGGGCTTCTTAAGGCCGCCATGACTACTTGCCTATTAATATACACCAATACATCACTGAAAAAGGTGTAAATGCACCTAATGAATTTATCATATCTATTACAATATTCCATTACCAGATTTGGGTAGGGAATTACTTCAGGAAACCCCTCGGCTTCTAACAGTCCACTCTCTACAATCTTAGCATTCATTGATTTTTCCTTCACTTTTACGAACCTACACAATAAATTTCCTAAATCCGCATCCACTAGGAGTGTGTCCCTCATGTCTGGGAGGCATCTAGTTAAAGGAGTAATCTTGTTATCTCTAAGGATTTTCAATTTGGAAGAAGACATGACTGAATTGGAGGAGTTCTAATAGGAGTAGAAGATATAGCAGAAACACTTAGGAAAACTTAACTTTCAGAACAGGTAACCTTCAAAATTAAGAAAATATGAGAGGGTTTTCTTGAGAGTAGCTGTTTTCCTGCACCCAGCTTTTGAGAAGAACAATTTACCTTGCTTTCATTTTCTCTTTCTCACAAAAACCAAGAACTTGTGTATATAGAGTGGAAATAAATTACAAACAAGAAGTGATTAAATAAAATCTGGCCTCGACCGATGTACCTCTAATAATGAAAACTTGCCTTGATTTAATAACACCAACCTCCTTTTAATTATAATTATACTTAACACATACCCCATTTCTAGTTATCCATCACATCCATCATTAAGAATTTAATATTCATCATTTCAATCATTTCTCACAATAGTGATGTAAAATTAAGCACATGTTGTTCAGATCTGCAATATCGCACCTTCAAACTTTGAACTTTGAATCATGAGAAAAAGATTCAAACTTTGGAGTTCATTGTGCTATAAACCTTTGGGACTGACTAATGTGATTGGGACCCATGAAATGATGTAGATTACAAGGTGCTTGAACTTTGAACTAAAAAAGGTTGGGGTTCAAGTTCAAGGTTCAACAAGTGCAAACTTTCACTACACGGGAAAAGGTAGCATTTTTTGTAATGGCATGAGTGGGGCCAGAAGAACTTTGAAAGTTGAACTAGAAGTTCAAGTTCAAAGTTCAAACTATGGAATGCACACTACACTGATGAGAACAAAATAAAAGACAACTTGTTACTTAGAATAGGTAGTTCTTTGAACTTTGAACTTTGAAGGTTTAGGTTTAGGTTCAAGGTTCAAGGTTCAAGGTGTGCAAACAAAATGATTGGATTTTCACAAATTCAAATTTTGACAAGGGGTGACCTAGAATCATGCAAAAGGTGGCTCTAACTGGGACTAAGACCATGAGAAACTAAGCAGGGACTCAATATCTCTAGTTTTTCACAAAAAACAAACTGAGCAACACAACAAAAAATCCTAAACTAAGACAACAAAATATATGTACAAGGGAAAGGACTTGCTTACAATTGATAAAGTTTGAGATCCTTCCCATTGTAGGGTAGGGGTATTTTAGTGCCATCAACATATCTTAGCTTAAAAGAATTAGGTCTGAGTTCCATGATGATTTCAAAGGGGCCTTTCCATAGGGACTCAAAATTTCCACGAGCTCCGCATGGGTCTCTTCTTTTATCCCATAGTAAAACCCTGTCTCCTTCCACTAAATTCCTAGGCCTGGTTCTTTGATAAAATAATTTCTTCACCCTAGCTTGGTGACTAGTGATATGATCCGCTACACTTTCTCTTTCTTCCTCAATTTTAGTCAGATAAAGGATTCTTTTTTCTAAATCATTCTGAAAGAATTCATTCTCTAGAAATTTTTGCAACTTAGCTAACTCCAACTCAAGAGGCATGGATAATTGAGCCTCTGTTCCATATACCAATTCAAAATGTGTCATTCTAATAGCTCACTTGGGTGATGTTCTATCAACCCACATTGCTTCATAAATTCTCTTGTGCCATTCCTTCATTTTTTTGCTGAATAGATTCTTCATTATTAAAATGAGGTTCTTGTTAGTGGACTCAGCTTCTCCATTACCTTAGGGAAAAATAATCCAACGAATGCAAGAGCAGTATTCTATTATCGTAACAAAATAAATGTAGTTCACTTGAAATAAATTATGTGCATTATCAGCTACTATTTTTATTGGCACCCAAAATTTGACCAATATATTTTCTTTTAAAAAGGCATGAACTACTTCAGAGGTTTACTTTATTGACAAGGATTGCTTCCACCCATTTTGTGAAGTAGTCCATGGCTGTTAGGATATAGGTATGACCTACAGTGGATGATGTATTCAAAGGCCCTATGATATCCAAGCCTCATTTTTTGAAAGGCTCTTCTATGATGACATGTTTGAGAGGAAGCGCCACCAATTGAGGTACCAGCAAACAACTTGCATTTTTCACATTGGCCTACCCATTTGTAAGCAATTCTGAACATCCCTGGCCAATAGTAGCAATTGATAAGAATCTTAAATGTTGTGACAGTAGATGAATAATATCCTCAATAAGCTTCATTATGGAAGGTTTGCAATAACCATTTTTGTTGGTCTTCATCAACACACTGGAGGTACATTCCATCTAATTATTTTTTGTATAGTATATCATCTAGTATTACATACTTTGCACACTTAAGCCTCAAGTTTATTTTCTCCTTGCTGGTTAAATGCTTAGGGAATTCACCATACGTTAGGTGGTATGCAATATCTGAGAACTAGACATCCTTCAACCCTACTAGCAGTGTTAATAGGATTTTATCCTCTTCCAATTCTCTATTTTCAGCTATTAATTTACAAAGGCCTTGACCTCTCACCAATTTGGTGGGATTTATTTCTAATTCAAACTCTTGTACTATTTCTGCCCATGTTTCTCTACTATTTACATCCACTTCCTGTTGGGTAAGAACACTTTTAACTGCAGTGTTGGGTACATAAACCATGGAGTGGGAGTGGAGGATGTAATAGAAAAATTGTTTTATAGCTTTCACAACTGTGAATGCTTGTTTCTCTCTGAGGGAATATTTTATCTCATGCCTTTTCAAAGGCACACTCATAAAAGAGATTGGTATTTCTTTTTCTTTACCATTCTTTTGCAAAAACACTCCTGACATAGTGTGCTCGCTAGCATAGCAATGGATCACAAAGTCTTTTTTGAAATCAGGGTGAGCTAAGACTGGTGCTTGAGGAATAGCGTTATTTACCTTAGTGAATTACTTCATGGCTTCTTCATTCCATGTAAAAGTTTGTTTTTCACTTAACAAACTCACCATAGGTCTGGTAGTCTCTAAGAAATCAGAGATAAATTTTCTCAAAAAATTAATCTGTCCAAATAAGGAACATATCTCATTCTAATTTGATAGAAAGGATAACTATTGAATTGATCTAACTATTTTTGGGTCAATCCTTATTCCTTGTTTTGACACGAGGTGCCCAAACAGTTTTCCTTCTGTAACACAAAATACATTGTTTTGGATTCAGAGATTTGTCATGGTCTCTGCATCTTTAAAGAACTGTTCTCAAATAACATAGATGCTTCTTTCTCATTTTGGAAAATACTGTCATGTCATCCAGGAATATCACACTCACTTTATTAGTCAGATGTCCAAAATATGAGTTCATAGAACGCTGGAATGTGGCACTCACATTTATAAATCCAAAAGGCATCCTACTATAAGCAAAAGTGCCCTAGGGAGTAGTGAAAGTTATCTTGTGCTGGTCTTCAGGAGCTACATTGATCTAATAATACCCTGAAAATCTATCCATCATGGAAATCATTTCAAAACCTACAACTATTTGTAATATATGATCCATATTTGGTAGGGAAAAGTTGTCTTTCAAGCTCGTCTGGTTGACGTTTTTGAACTCAACACTTATTCTGATTTCCCCGCTTTTCTTACGAGTCGACACAATGTTGGAAACCCATTTAGAGTGGTGTATGGGGTAAATTATCTAGGCTTTCAACATATTTTCTACCTCCCAAAAAATTGCATCTGCCACCTTTGAGTTGTAATTCCTTAATTTTTGCCTAAATGGATTTGCTCCAGATTTCAATGGGATGTGGTGTTTGAAATGGCCCTGTCTGAAATATTTCAAGTCTTCATAAGACCAAGAAAACACATCTTTGAATTCTCTCAGTATCTTAGAGAACCTCTCTTTCTCATCTATATTACAACAAGCACCTAGATTTACAAACTTTGGGACTTCTCCACTACCAATATTAATTTTTGCATAATTACTGGAGAAGCTCTCATTTTATCCTACAGCTTGATTAACAAATAAATCCCTTCTATCAAAGAGTGTTTCCAAAGCCACCAAACCTTTTGGTATGTGATTCCCTTTTAATTGAATGATCCTTGCTCCACCTTTGTCTCTAGGATATATACAAAATTTATGTCAGTCAACATTCAACCCTTCAAAGAATACATAAGAGAACTTGTCAATTCCTTCCAAGAAAGTGACTATATGAGAATCATTGCTACAAACCTTCCATGAATTAGCATTCTTTGGCACACTTGGTCTATGAACAAGTTCTATGTTATACTTATCTTTTACAAAATATGGATGAGGAATTAGTAATGCGACTGACCCTGCTAGGGCATCAACCTAAGTGTTAAATTGTGCAGGCATTGCTTTGACTGAGAATACATAAAACCATTCCAATTAATCCCATACCCTATTCTTTTAGTGCTTCAACCTATCATTTTTTACTGCAAAGAGGTTTCTTACTTGTTTTATGATCAACTCAACATCTCCTTTCGCTTTCAACAATCTAATCCCCTTTCTCTTCACTTCTATTCCAAGAAGTAAAGCCTTATACTCGGTCATGTTGTTAGTGTTTTCAAATTCAAGCTTATAGGTAGAGGGAAAAATTTCTCTAGAAGGAGATATTAATACTATTCCTTCACCTGACCCGGTTGAAGAGCAACTCCCATCAAACTCCAAAGTCCATAATTCATCTTCCTCCACTGGTTCTGATCTAACTTCATCATTTCCCCGCATTATCACATAATTAGAAAACTCTGTCTCTTAATACAAAATGTGTCATTTGGGATCTTCTAAGGGAAAAATTATATACTTATATTTTGTCTTAGGTTCTAGTATGAGCTTCTGACTACCCATAGGAATTATGGCTTGAGACCAATCTAACTTAATTTCACCACCTAGGTCCTTACAAAAAGTCCTAGTAAAGAGCATTCCATAGCTTGTGGGTATATCAATGACTAGGATTGTGAGCTTCAATCTTTTGTTAGGATATGTTGCTAATGCAACTTGCACATCTTTTATTTTTTCTATTAGTGGGACCTGTTTGGAGTCTATTGCATAACAATTTCCAAATGTTTTAGTCAATGGTAAGTCTAAAGCCTTCATAATGGTTGAAGGCATTATGTTATCCAAAGCCCCTAAATCTATGATATAATTGTTCAACCTATGCTCGTATGAATAAGGATACATAAAAAGCATCCAATTTTTCAAGAACATGGGGAGTTTCAGAGGTTTCTATATGGGTATTTCATTCAATAGTTGGTTATCTTCTAGATTGATATGGGTGTTAGGGGTTGACACAATATCTACTTTCTAGGTATCAATTATAGGGATAGAGCCTTTCACATAGCTTATTAATTTTTCCAACTCACTAGGATTAAGTTTCAAATAATCAGTAGGGGAGATTTGAATTTTGGAGGATTTGCAAAACTCAACAATGTCAAAACTAGGTTCAGGATCTAACCTCTTTAGTATCTTTACCTTTGACATCGTAGATCCTTGAGTTCCTTGGCCACCACTAGTTTGATTCACAGGTTCCTTTCCTTTCCTGAAAGGTGTTGAAGGATTTTGACATGAAGCTCTGCCTCCACGCTGATTTCTTGTAAGTACGGAGCAGAAAGGATCTCCTAGAGTGGAAAAAATATTACCACCTTGTTAAGAATCTGATTCATATTCTAGGTAGTAACCTATAGAGTTCCCAGGTCTGCTTGAGGTTCCTTTGTTAGCAAGCACTTCTTCTATAGTTTCTTTTTTTTCCTCCATTTGTCTATAACATACCATTTTAGGGCAAGATGTACCATCATGATCATCAGTTAAGTGAAAAATACACATATTCCCTCTATTCACAACAGGGGCTTCAATTAAGAGTTTTTGTTGGCCGGGAGGCATATTGGATTGTTTCCCAAAGGTTTCTCCTCCTTGATTGAGATATCTATGAGGGGTTTCCTGATATGGGGCAACAGGCCTAGGTAATTGTCTCTTAAACTGAATCATATCATTCATCAACTTTTGAACTACAAGATCAGTGGAACCAGAGGTAGATGCCTGATTCTTTGGGGTCTGCACCTCCTGTCTCCATTTCTCCACAGTTATCAATTCATCTTCAAGCTCAGTTTTGGAGGTATGAGATGCATCAAAATTTGCCACCCTTCTATGCCTCAGATGAAATCTTATATCTAGAGGTATAACATTTACAAAGAAACCCTTCCTGTTCTCATTAATAGGTCTTTGTGCATTAGGGATTTGATGCAAAATCTTGTTGAACTTTGTAAAAAACTCCCTCATAGTTTTGTGCATTTCTTTCTTCAATTGAGATAATTTAAGTAAAAGGGAGTGCTCATAATTTTCTTCTTTGAAGAGAGCTTTGAAGGTCGTTCTTATAGTATTTCAATTGGTGATAGAGCCATTAGGAAGGTGATGGAACTAATCCGCATCAACATTGATTAAGGTTTGGAAAAACAAGTGGATAAATACATCTTTAGTAGCGACAACGATGACCCCACATGCATTTTTGAAAGCATTCAAATGATAACTAGGAGAGATCTTACCATCTCTGCCAAATTTAGGAAGGAAATCCCGGGCTCCCTTAGGAAAAGAATTTAAGTTTTGACCTAGGTTTAATGGAACTACTTGGGCTCCCCATGCCTAGTTTTGGGGCATGTTGGGTAATCTGATATTTAAAGGGGAAGCGTTAAAATGATAGGCAAGTAAGGTACCAGGCAAGGTAAGGGATTGAAAAATAATAGGAGAAAAATTAGGCGGTGAGGAGGGCCTACTTGTAGTCTAGATATTTCTTCTCACCTGTATGTAAAGGGTAAAATTTAATTACATCAATGCCTCAAAATATTTCTCGGCTAATTCCTTTTCCCTATCTCCTCTTATGTATCTCTTTTTGGCCAGCTTACTGATTGCGATTAGTAGGTTAAGGTGGGTTAGGCCTGTTAACTTAGATCAACTGGGCCAACCTTTCAACTACTGCTTCTTCTTGAGTGATCTACAAGTATCTTATTATTTCACCAATTTATTCTTTGATTTCAAGGACCTGACTCACTTCTTGGTATTTCTTAACGCTTGTCTTATACCTCCAGGCTTGAGAATTCAGATATTAAATTATGTCTTCTTGGGTATCCTGAAATCCCAAGTTAGGCTATAATATAGGGAATAAATCTTGATGAGATAATACCATTTCTAGTAACCATACAACCTTTAATACTGGCTATACCCAATGGAGTTGCCAAAAATCTATTAGTGGACAAAATTTTCCTCTTTTGAAAATTTGATAAATAACTGACTCTTAACCCAATCTAGAGAGAAATCCCCCACTATCAGTTGAGTTAGTCACTCGCAACTACACTCTCTGCATCCAAGGTGAAGCTACCTTTTACAATGATCAATCTTTAAGTCCTTTATTTCAAAAGAATAATGTTAATTGATACTTTTAACTAGAAAGTACTAAAGGAAAACAACATTCCATTATAATCTTATAAAAGAAATGTTACAAGCTTATGATAAATTCAGTTGATCATAAGCCAACCGACTTGAGATTGACATGAATAAGGTTTTAGAATAAATCTCAAAGACTAACTCTCATATGAAAATTATTGAAGGAACTTAAGAGCATACACACAAATCATAGTAACATGTAATCCAATTCCAAATGAAACCAAATATACACATTCCACTTAACCAAAATAATAGAGAAATACCATAATCTGATATATAAACCAACTAATATTATATTCATATTTTATCTAGTTAAATCAATAAAATAAAAGCAAAGTATCAGCCTTCTAATTAACAATAAAAATATGTCTTTTTTCAAACCATAGCATCAACCCTCACTGAGTCGTGAAAATTAAAATATATAGCCATGTAGGGCATATTCAGTTTTAAAAACTAACTTCTCAAAAGCTTGGCCAAAAAAGCTATTTCTAAAAATTGATTAAGCTTAAAATTGAGAAAAAATTGAAAGAACTATCTCTCGGCACGATCTATTTAGTATTTGGTGCCACAGTATCTTCGGGTTGATCAGGGACATGTGCAATCTTTTGAGTAGTACTCCATTCCTCATATGCGATCGAGAAATCAACTATAATATATTGGTTAGGCATTCTAATGTCTCCTATTTTCTATTTCTATATCTTCTGGCCATTCTAAACCTGTACTAGCTTAGCCTTGCATACCTCCAGATACTCGTAGCTAATTATCAGTGTGGAATCTACTCGGGCTATGGTTGAGCAATCCTTAATTTCCAAATTCTTTGTCTCTTTCAAGGATTTCATCTTGTTTATGAATGACATGATCACTTGATCTTCCTTTCTATTTGGATCTTCTTCATTTCCCATTAACTTAACATCAAGGAATTTTAGATCATTTTTGATGATTTCATTAAGGAAATTAAGTTCCTTTAGGAGCTTTGATAACTCCTGTATTCCTTGTTCAACAATTTCATTCCTCCACTCCATGTTTACCTTGGCCACAAACAATGAATTTTTGTCAAGCCCTGGTATTGGCTTTTCCACAAGGAACTCGGCTACACCATAGGTGTGAAGGCCTGAAAATGTCAGCAATCTAGTGTCCTGTATCTTCGTCCAACTCTATTAAAGCTTTAGGCTTCTTATTCTTGGGTGTCTTCCAAAGGTATTTAGTTATGATGTCTCCCATTGGCCTGGATACTTGGACTATGCTAGACTTCTTGCTCACAAATAGCTTGAGTCACTTTGGAGCCTTTACATTGTTCTTGTTCTAGGGACTTTGAAAATCTAAAGAATTTCCTAATGCCGATGAATCCTAGCTAGAAAATTCTACCTCTTATTTCTTACCTTCACCCATTGGACTTATTTTAGAATTATCCATGACCAGCTCTTTTTGTTGATCCTTTTCACCTTAAGTTATTTCTAAATCCACCACAATGTGGGGCACTTGGGTGAGTTTGTTTTTCTTCTTGCTCCTCGAACAAATGATCCTTATAGTTGGCTGCGTGATGGCAAGTTCCTTCTCTTTAGGGAAATTTTTTTCTTTTGACCCTAATTCACTTGCAGGAGACAATTGTTTAATCTGATTAGTACATATGAGTGGGAAACCAACTTTTGGGGCTATTGAATCATCTCTAGACTTGTGTTCAGCTCCTTTTCATTTCCCCTTTCTTTGTCTTTCAACCATTGTTCTTTTCTTATTATCACATTACGAGTTTTCACTCTGACATCCTCCGCTTCTCTTTTACTCCAATCAATCTCTGAGATGGGCATACATTCAACAAGTTCTGTATATAGAGGATCTAAGGCATCCTTGTCTCCCTCATCCTCAATCCCTTTAGCATTAATTGGTACTTTCTAGGTGAAAATTTATCTTAGTGTGAACCTAGACTAGAGCCTTTTCCTTACTTCATACTCGTCTACACAATCAGTCAAATAATCTTCTAGCTGAGGTTGATGGAGGAATGTGGCGTATACATGAAAATGCTGGTGTGCCTTCTATGAGTTTACAACGGTAATGACCAAGTTCAATAGGGAATAAGCAATCGACTCCTCTTTTGAGTTTGTAATTCTTCTCAACCTGAACTAGTTGTCTACAAAGTTCTATTAGGATGTACTTGTCTAGGCAATATTTTGGTAATTACAAAGGCTCTCCACTGAAACTCCCAACCCTCAAATAGGTAAAACTTGGGAAATGTATGTAAAAAATACCATAAATATTGATCATCTCAACAACTTCTTTAGATATTCTTTGATTTTATTTACCTCTCAATTGAAAAACAAGTCTGGATAAGAACACATCTTGGACTCTCCTAAAATTTTTCAGGATTCCTTTTCTTTTGTAGTAGAGAAAAGTATTCAAATATCTTCATGTATTCCATCCATGGTTTATGGGGAAGACCTTCCTAGTTTTTGCAATAAGCCAAGATATAGAAGAGGTACAAGGAAATGTTAAAGTTGGCTACTTCCACTGCTTGAGATAGCTGTTCATGAATCTAGTCTGCTATGATCTCAACCCAGTCAGCCAACTTTCCATCGCCAAGAATAGCTCAAAGAAAACTATACATCCAATCTTCCCACAAGATATCATGTGGGTTCCCTTTCACCCTTTTTAGAAAAATGACCATGTCTCACACATCTTCAATTAGGTGATCTTTCTTCAATGGTCTAGGTAGGCGACATCCTCCCCTCTCCAATTTTAACAACCAGCTTCTGGCTATGGTGCTGTTGAAATCCTTTCTATTCTAGTCAAAATTTGCTTGTGCTTTGGAAATAGTCTAGTCTGTGTAAAATTTGACATGAAGGATTCTTAAGACCGCCATGACCACTTGCCTATTAACATACACCAATACATCGCTAAAAATCATATCTATTATGAAATTCTATTACCAGCTCTAGGAAGGGCATTACTTCAGGAAACCTCGCAGATTCTAACAGCCAACTCTCTATAATCTTAACAGTCTTTGATTCTGTCTTCACTTTTCTGAACCTACCCAATAACTTTCCTAAATCCACATTGACTAGGAGTGTGTCCCCCATCTCTGGGAGGTAGCTGGTTAAAGGAGAGTCTTGTTCTCTCTAAGGATTTTCAATTTGGAGGAAGACATGACTGAACTAGAGGAGAGTTCTAATAGGAGTAGATGATAAAGTGGAAACACTTAGGAAAACTTAACTTTCAGAATAAGTAAGCTTCAAAATTAAGAAAATACTAGAGGGTTTTCTTGAAACTCACCTTTTTCTGGCACCCATCTTCTGAGAAGAACAATTTACCTTGCTTCCTTTCACTCTTTCTCGCAACAACCAAGAACTTGTGTATACAGAGTGGATAGAAATTAAAAAAGGGAAGTGATTTAATAAAACCCTTCCTCCACCGTTGTACCTCTAATAATGGAAACTTACCTTGATTTAATAACACCCATCACCTTTTAATGAAAATGATACATAGCACGTACCCCATTTCCCGTTATCCATCACATCTATCATTAAGTATTTATTATCCATATTTTCAATCATTTCTCATAGTAGTGATGTAAAATTTGGCACGTGTTATTCAGATCTGTAATATCGCACCTTTGAACTTTGAATCGTGAGAAAAAGATTCAAAGTTCAGAGTTCATTTTTCTATAAACCTTTGGGACTGAGTAATGAAACTAGGACCCGTGAAATGATGTGGCTTACAAGGCACTTGAACTTTGAACCAAAAAAGGTTGGGGTTCAAGTTCAAGGTTAAACAATTGCAAACTTTCACTACACGGGAAAAAGTAGCATATTTTGTAATGGTATGAGTGGGCCAGAAGAAATTTGAAACTTGAACTAGAAGTTCAAGTTCAAAGTTCAATCCATGGAATGCACCCTACACTGATGAGAACAAAGACAAAGACAACTTGTTACTTAGAACCGGTGGTTCTTTGAACTTTGAAATTTGAAGGTTCAGGTTCAAGATTCAAGATTCAAGGTGCGCAAAGAAAATGACTGGATTTTCACAAATTTAGATTTTGACAAGGGGTGACTTAGAATAATGCAACAATTTTCAATTTTTAGTGGATCAATATCCATGAAAAATCGTAAGACTGGATATGATATTTGGTGGAGAAGAATAACTAAAGGAGGTTTGGATCCGATGAAAGAGAAGAGGAGAGGAGAACAACCTTGGTAGAGGAGGATGGTACATGGTGGATGCAAGTCCAAGAGAAGAGAAAAGAGTGGTAAATAGATTTGTAGGAGGTTAATGGTTTTTCAAGTGAGATGTTGGAAGAGAAGAAAAAATGAGTGATTTCATGTTCCTAACTCAATAATGGAGTTCACTATAGGTTTTTTACAACCTTGAAGGGTAGTTCAACTACCTAACTTTGTTTTGTGAGTTCTAATCACAAATTTTTTACTACCATATGTGTCTAATGCAGGAGCACCTGGGTGGATAGGCAATCAACACCAACCAAAAATATTTGTAAGGTTTTGGCTTATTTGTCTTCACTAAGGATATCTCTTTTGGCATTGTCAATTTGCCTAAGCAACATTTAATGCATTTAGACTTCAAAAATAGGAACATTGTAGCTTTTAAAAAAATTACATTTGTTAATAAACTTCTATTAACTATTTTGTGCCACTAGAAGCATCACTAACATAAGATAGGAGCCACAATAAGTGACGTGGATGAAAACTTAACTCTCATGTTTTATTTTAATGCCAAGATGTAAAATATTTTAGGCAAATATCATTTAGGGAAATTGAAAGCCTTTTGTTTTAATTGAAGCATGGCCACAAACTAATTGGAATCCTTGGAAGAACTGTCAGCTCACATTTCTTATTTTGAGTGGCTCTGAGTAAGAAAAAGGAAGGGAAAAAGAGGATCATATGGGAGAGTAAGAGGTAGTAGAACAAAAAATTTCAAAAGAGAGAATGTCATTTAGGTGTTTAAGGAAGAATGCACAGAGGATAAATTTTTTTACCAATAAAATATGTTAATGTGCATATTTAAATACGCTGGGATAAGTAATAGGTGTGCAATAGTTGAAAGAAAGAGTTGATTGTTAGTAAAGACAAGTGTGAAAATACGTTGGAGAACTAAATACTAGAAAAACTTTATTTTTAGTTTTTTAATGATGAAAATGCAAAGAGAATATAGGAAAGAGAGCATAGAGAATTATGGATGATTTTGTGTTATGTGATACTAAGAGGAAGATAGGCTAATGACAAGCCAATGATTTTCTAATTTGTGTTTGTAAATTTAACGAGTATGTAATTTAGTTTCTTTTATGTAATAAGAAGTAGTTGAATGAAAAGAGTCTTTGTGAAGTTTGAAGTTTGAAAGGAGGAGTTTAACCCTGCATCAAATTTTTTATTTTTTTTAACATTTGAATTTCATGATTCATGTATAGTTTTGTGTAGAAATCAGTGATAGTTGGTATGCTTCACCTTGGCATGCTCCTTTCCTTCCATAGGTGGCATGTTTAAGGATGAAAACTCTATTTTTTTATTGATGGTGGTTGCCCTAATTTCTATTTCATGTATTTATTTTTGGAGTATAGGAGCATGTTAAATAATCAAGTGGTACATGTGTGGCTACGATATGTCTTTCCGTTGTTGGAGTAGGAAAACCTTGAGCCTTAATTTTTGTACTTGATTATTTGTATTTCTAAGTGTAATTTACAATATATGATGTCAAGTGGGCAAATGTTAGGATTTAGGTTGCATGAACCTTGTAATTCCTTGTATGAATTATTTTCCTAATGTTATTTGAAAATCCTCCATAATAGATGAAAATGTTTCACCAATAAGGGTAAAAGAGCTCAAGTAAAGATAAAGTTATAGTTATCATATGGACTTTAGGAAGAGGACAAAATAACTAGGCATCCCATTTGGAATCTTCTATTTTGGGTTGTTGGAACACATATAAGATGTTGCAAGAGGATTTATAATAGTTATGATATATATCATAGGTTATCATGAGTCACTTTGAGTGCATTTAGGACAAATGACTACTATATTTGTCTAGTTTGGTGAGATGCCTTATGATTGTTGTAAGAACATATGTAAGTAGTTATATTGGGCTACACACATGATTCCAAGACATCGGGTTGACTATATTTTTATTGTGGTACTTTGGAACCTCATTATGGCCCATGGTAATGTTCTATAGTGGTATTTTGGGCCTCTGTAAGTCTATATATTGAGAGCTTGAGATAAAGCCATGATGGGCTTTTATTTTTATAAATATGTGTTATTGGATTGAAGGTTGAAGTGGAGAAGGAAAGTATGATTGTATGTAATCTTTATTTCAAGAAGATAATACAAGTATGACCTCTCTTCTTGGTGGAGTTTTTCCCAGGAAGAATTTCTCCATATAAATCCTGTGTTGAGAGATGCTCTTCTTGTGTTACTGATTTATACTCCTTATTATTTCCATCTTATGGAAAAGTAATGCTTATTTCCATGATATTTTATGTTCATCTAAGATACTTTTATTATGTTAAAGAGGCAAATTTTGGCATAACAAGAAGATGAATATCTCCATGTTTTTTCATACTTAGACAACTTATTTCTCAGATTTTCATACAATCACAATTTAATACTTGTATTAAATTAGATATTTCCAATAATTTCCAATAATTTTCCAACAATTTGTACACTTCAAAACACATAAATATACATATAATAATAGTGCAATAGAAGAAAACGACAACTTCAAGTATGAAATTAACCAATGAGGTCCTATGAAGAATATTTTTTATTAATTATTTGTAATGGGAAAGGTAGGCTAGAGTAACAAACACGTGCACAAGAGAAACAAATTTGCGCTTCTTAAATTAGGTCCCAACAACTTTAGTATATAATATATGTACAAGTTGCATCATTTTCTCTTCATCAAATTCCATATAATACCAAAAAAAATAAAAATAAAAATACACTACAAAAATTAATTAAAAATTATTAAATTACCTATTAATTTTCAACTCACACGTTGCTTCATTTTCTCTTCATTCAAATTCTACATCCATTCTAGTCATTGTAGGAATCTATACATCCAACTATTTGGTAAATAAATGTGATGAAACCTATGGCACACTATGCATGCCGATTTCTCCCAACCTCCTCTTTCACATTGATTTTTCTATAACATTTAATAAAGTGCAGTCTACATTAGAAAAATTATTCGAAAAACCAAATGTAATGGGAGAGCATTAATTAGAGAATGATCACATTAGTCTCAATCCAAGTGAATTTCACACAATTCAAGATTTATTCAAAAAATTAAATTTAATAATATTCCAATTCAAGTAAAATAGAATAAAAAAAATCCAAACGAATAGTTGGTCTTAAGTATTCTATCAAAACTAGTTTCAAACTATTCAATATTTGTTTCCACTTTTCATGCCACCAAAGAGAACTCGGTAGGTATTTCATTATGCTATCACTTGTTAATTTTATTATTTCTCTCATGAGAGAGCAAGATAAATCAATTCAAATGGATACACTAAAGACTAAAAAAGCACAAGATCTTGTTGCTGCTAGAAAAATTCTTAAAATGATAAGGTAAATAATTAAGGATCTAGATAAAGAAAAAAAATGACAACCTCCATCAAATACATCTTCATCAAAAGTGAAAATTTATGAGGAGCCCATGTATAGTTAATGTAAGAAATTTGTGCATTAATAAATCAATGTTATCAAAAGGATCATTACAATAATGATACCTTGGTGATGGATAGTGGCGATTAGTTTCATTGTCATTTTTGGATGCTCATTAAAAGATTCAAATTGTTTAAAGATGGCAATGGAATATAATGCATGTTGATTTTGCTTATGAAAGAAAACAATCCAACTCCTTAATATTATGTGGAGACAAACATTGAGATAAAGATCCTTCAAGAAAGAAATTATGCTATCTAAAGGACTTGATAGTATTTGGCACATAAAAATACAGTTAGATCCTTTTGTCTAGAGAAATATCTATGTTAAAATATTATAACTAATTTTGATGTGCACAAATTGGGAAAGAAAAAAATTACATATGATAAAGGGAGCTGATGGAAACATATATCTTTAATTATTTTTATTTACATGTACACTCGCTCCTAACACCCACAATAAGAATTTGTGACGCACCCACATGAGAGTAGACTAAATTTATCATACACTCTTAAAATCTGTAATTAGATGGACTAAGAAATGAGAAAGCACAAAGCAGTAAGGGTGAGCTTATTTTGAATGAATGCTCAAACAATTCATCATATGATTATGGTACAATTAACTATGCATTTTATATTTTAAATGGTGAGTTGATCTTGAATTATTTCCTAAAATGATTCACCATATGATTGTGGTAGAATTAACTATGTATTTCATATTTTAAATGAAGAATTGGTGCAGGATCACCTAGAGCATAGGGGTCACCATGAGGCCCTAATAGATATCCAAGGAGAGAAGAAGACCAATAAGGCCTATAAGGTCTCTTCATGATGTAAAGATGATTTATAAGATCATAATTATTATCTAAGGTGGCTAATAAATCCATTTGGTTAATTACGTTTCAAGTTTGTAAGAAAAGTGCCAAGATTGGCATGTTGGGATTAATGAGAAGTATGTACTGAGAGGGGAGGGGTGAATCAGTACCTCTAAAACTTTTTGTATCCTTTAATAAATTAACCTTTGTAATCAATTGCATATCCATTCAATCTAATCTATACTATCTTGATGTGGGTTATATCAAATCATAACAATAACATACATGTGAACATTCATGAAAGTAAATTGACACATAACACAAGATATGATATCGCAAAAAACTCCTATTAGGAAGTAAAAACTATGGTGGGGATGGCACCCACAAAATCTTCACTATCTGCAGATTGGAAGGGGCTGGTTAAGGCTTACAATTTTGATCACTTATGATGGTCTACCTTGTTAAGAGTATCAGTGGAGAACTGCTAAAGTATACTCTATTAAGAGCTTTAGCAACACTATTGAGTGTGCACTCAATTAAGAGATTTGGTGTTGGACTGTTAAATCCACCTTCCTTGAAAGGAATTTTACACTTTTCTCCACTTGTTAGAATGATAGAAAATTAAAAATTGACCTATTAAATGAAATCTCCTATTGCTGATATAGATCCAATTTAGTTTACATAAAAAGGATTATCACCTAATTGTGATTGATTAATACCTCTGATTATCGGTATGCTTTGTTCTTGGTTCTTGCTAACCAAATTCACCTTTTGTTGTTCTTGTTCTTGAAAATATCAATCTAATCCATAGATGTGCTCATTTGATTCATTCATGTTCTCTGTTCTCTTCACATCGATTATTCATCCATAATAATTTATTATTGCATAATCTAGTTATATATGGATTGAATTCATCAAGTTTTGATAAAAACAATGTTAACTCAAAGATCAAGTTTACAACTTGTACCTAGATCTCCTAGTCTATGTGTTTTAAATCAGTTAGACTGATTAAAGCACTTACATTCATGTATCTTGTCCCTAAAGTAATGGATTTAAAACAAATAAATATCCTATAAATAGAATACACTTGCTTTATCTGACGTGGAAGTCAGATTGAATTTTTGTGGGCTGCTACTGACTTTCAGTTCTGTCTACCAGTCATGCTTGACTGTCCTTCAATTTTGTTCTTTCGGTTGCACTTAAATTGTCTTTTTGGTCTGCACTATATCTTGCATGTCGGGTTCCTCTATCGGGTTCCTCTTTATCTTTTTTTATTGTATTTTTGGTTTACACACTAAGTTGTGTCGTCGGTTCTCTTTGTACTTAGTCATCTTTGGTTATCTCTTAATATATGATCTTTGGTTTTCTCAGTGTTGTCTTTCGGTGTATGCTTACCAAAAGTCTTTTTTGCATACTAATGGAAAATTAGTGTCATCAATCTCCCCCTTCGACATTAGTATCAAAAACTTATATGTGAAAAATACTAACAAAATGTTAAGTATATACAACATATATAATCCTTAGTCATTTAATGAATCCCCCTATGTATATGCTGGTATAACTGTACATATGATGTCTTTCCTTCTACATATCATTTTCCCATATGAATAAACATATACATATTTATCATTTTCCCATCTGAATGAATGAATGAATACATATCATATTCTCTTTTCTTTTTGTATTTTGTACTCATATCATTTTCCCCCTTTTTTGATATTAAGGGAAAAGGTCTTTACCTTAGAGCTTATAAAAAATGTGGGAGTGTGAAGAATTCATGTCTTTCATCATTTTCTCCCATTTTTCTTTGAGGTTCTCCAGATCCATGTGCTCGAGTGTGATCTTTGAGTGCATGTCATAGATGTTGTCTGCTACATACATCTCACGAGTTGCTATCAGTTGCCTTGCCGAACTGATGTGCTGTTGGATCAGTGTAAGGTTTGGAAGAAGTTGAGCTTGGATCTCAATTACTTCTTCCCTAAAATGTGTTTCTGCCTCCCATAGCTCTTTCCTTAACCATTTTATCTCAATTATCTTCTCATAATGCAATTTGATTGCATTTTCTCCATCGGTGGTTAAGCTTTGTGCACTATTTGCTAGATCTTTATCTAGCTTTGCAATGTTTTCACTATTCTCTTTAGTGAACTTTTCTATTGTGCTCAATTTTTGAATCAAGGTTATAGCTTCAAATATGATGGGGTCTAATTTAGTGATGGATTCTGATAGCTTTACCTTATTTACCGCCACTTCTTAGCTGATGTTCTCAATGAGCTTTTTCTGGTACTTCATCTCGGCTCTCTCCTCAATTGCCTTCTTAGCATCAATATTCTGAGTTGTTATTGCCTTGGATAGAGTAGCTAATTGATCAATTATTGGCTTGGTTTGATCAATATCAAAATTGGGTACAATCTACTATAAGATGTCCCTAGTTGTCTCCAGTACCATGGAGTCCTTGTGTTGTTTCTTCAGCTTCTCTTGCAATGCCTTCCTTTGACATATTTCTCCATATTCTTGTAGTGCTTCAAAATCAAGTGTGGATGGGTCATACTTTGGTATTTCTATAAGTTCATCCAATGTGACTTCCATCTTATTCTTCTTCTATGAATCACTAGAATGTAAAACCATTGCCAATTTCTTGGCTTTCTCTGTTGTGCTAGATGAAGTCACCTGTTGTGTTTCTTTATACTGCTTGGCATCGGTTTCATCTTGTCGGGTGTCTAAAGATGTCTCCACATTCACCTTAACATCATCGGTAGCACTCTTGTTGGTTTCCTTAGGAATACCATCTTTAGGTTTGTCTCCTTCATCAGTTTCCTTTGCTTCATCAGTCTTTGTTTCTGCATTCTTGTCTTGTGTATCTTCATCCTTTTTCTCTATCTCCTCATGTAACCTTATTAGTGTTGGTTACAACTTGAGTGGCTCTGATGTCTTCCTGACCATCGGTGTTGTCTTTGTTTTCCTCTTCCCCTACATCCTTGGGAGTATTCTTCTCAGGTGACTTTCTTGATTCTTGCATGATATTGATAGCTTGTATCAATATTGGCATGTTTCCTAGAATATTTACTTGTGTAGTATCAAAATTTGTTTCTTGCTCATTGGTTTTGTCCTTTGCAACAGTGACATCTTCATCTTTATTCACTTCCTCTTTTGGGTCATCGGTAATGTCAATGATATTAGTATCCATGACATTAGTGTCTGGCCATGATTCATCTACAACATCTACAGTCTTGTTACTGGTTTTATCATCTTCTTCTTTGTCTAACTCAATAGATGTGTCATCTTGAGTTGCCTTGTCAACATCTTGTTGTTGGTCTTTGTCAGGGCTTACCTCCTCGGTAGATCTATTCATTATCTTGCACCATTTCTTGTGGCTGTCCTATTCAAGTTCTATTAGCTTTCCTTCAAGAAATTTATATGCTCTCAACTTTGGTGAGAAATCCTTTTTGTGCTTCTCCATCATTTCATCTATTTCAACCTTCTTTGATTCAGGTGGTATTAGAGAAACAAGTACTCTTTCTCTTATCTCTTTTTGATTTTTCAAGGCAAATGTCCAATGGGAGTATAGTCTATCCAAGAGTTCCCTTGGTACTAAACTACCTTCAAATTGCATTGGTACATATTTGAACTTGTACATTTTTGCTATGATAGCATCCTCTACTTTATTCTGGTCTTCTGGATCTAATTTTAGCCATCTTCTTATCTTTGAATCTGTAATAGATCCAAAATTTGCAATATATTTACAAATTTCATCAATAGATTCAAGTTCCTTTACCTTAGCCCTTTATGCCTCTATATCTTCATCCTTCTCAGTATCTTCAATGTCCTCTTAGGTTTTGATGAATTTTCTTCCCATTTTTTTTTTCCCTCTCTTTGGTGTGGTAGCTTTCCTTTTGTAAGTCTAGACCTTGCCTTTCTTTAAAGGCAAAGGATTAGAATCCTTTGATGTTTGGCTTCTTGTCCTAGAAGCAGTTGTTGTTCTTGGTTTCTTAGATGGTGGAGGAGGTGGTGAATCTGACTCTGTTTCTTCAGAGTCATCCTTTTCCTTAGTTTTACCGACAGATAACTATTCTTCGGTTTCTTCCTCCTGTTCAAATTCTTCATCCTATTCAGCTTCTTCCTCGGTTGCTGATAGTATCTTTTTGAGATTCTTCACCATCTTGTCCTTCTTTCTGACAATTTTCTTAACAACTAGGCCCGATTTGATTCTTGTCTTGGCCTCTTCACATGTTCCAAATTTCAATTTTTTCTTATCCAATGGTTCATTGATCAAGGCATCAATTGCATTAGTTGAAAGATCAATGTTGATCTCATACTCTAATGGTTGTAACCATGTTTTCCTTGGTACAACAGGTTTGATATATGTATTTTTTGTATCAACCATGAAGCATATCTCATCCTTATAATTTTCAATGATTTGCTCGAGGATTCTTACCCTCTTTTCAATTTGGTCTTTGAATACATTGAAGTATTCATCCATGACTGTCTCAAAGTTATCTCCCAGTGTGGCTATGTGCTCACTGTTTTGCATGGTGACTGGTTTGGTTCTGTCACATTTCACATTTCCTACCGATTGAATTTTTTCTTGAAAATAAAAGAAAATACATATTATTAGTGAGCCAAAATTACAAGTGTTTGACGTTGCATTCCTGATAGTCTTTAAGTTATCCTTCAACTGATTCAGGAGTAGTTCAGATAAGTCCAATTATGTTCCCTTCTTCACAATTTTGTAGGCTGTTTCTACTACACCTGATGCTATGCTATTTAATCTTCTTGCTTGGAAGAATTTATAGCACAGAACACATGCAACAAACTTGATCTCGTCATCGGTTATTGTGGTAGCGTTTAGTCCTTTGCCATCCCATTTGGCTCCTATCATCTTCTCGGTCTTGACCTTCGGTGGATGCTAGAGTGCATTAACTTTCTCGGTTATGGGGTAACCGGTGACCGCATGGATGACATCTCGGGTCATTACCTTCGGTTCATCAAGCCATAACTTTTTGTTATTCTTTCGACTTAGCACTAACCGAATCCATTTGGTTTTGAAAACCTTCAGGAACATTAGGCATTGGTGAGCCCTTTCACTTCAATATGCTTGTGCTAGTCTTTTAGTGTTCCATCTTTGTTGCACAACTTCTTATAAGCTTCTTCAACCTCTGAAGTTCCTATCTCTACAATCTTGCTATGTATGAAAGATCAAACATCCTCCATGAGTAAAACCCTAGCTGGGATGCATGAAAATGCTCCAGCATTGTCAGGTTGCGAGGCAACCTCAAGATGGATCTTGTAGTTAGGTTCCTCACATGTTGAATTCTTGATGAGATTGAACTCGTCCTTCTTTTCATTCTTGGATTTCACGGTTCTTGATGTTGAGGCCATTTTAAAAAATTTAGGGCTTCTTGCAAAATGCGTGAAAATGGAGTTGTCAATTCTATAGAACTTACTATTTGTGCTTGCAAAGATTCTTGAATAGCCTAGGAGTGTTGTGTGTCGATTCATGATCACTCTGTGGCTTAGTTGCTTTCTACTCAAAAATCGCCTTTGGTCTCTCTACTCTGGTTGTCATGACAAATGAGTTATCCCATTGTCCTATTTATAGTCATTGCCCTAAAAACCTTGTCATAAATTCTTACCAACTCCTCGATGTATGAAGACGAAGTTTGTCAGTGAAGACTTTACTTGCCTTTGGTGATAGTCATAATGTTTCAGAGCAATCATTATTCCATTTTCTTTTACCGACGGGTTTCGGTGTCGTTGACAACTAAGTTCACTTTGTTTGTTTACCGACAAGGCTTGGTTTATACTTAGCAACTTTTTAACCAACGCTTCTCAATAATTGTAGGCAGTCATAGCTTTTGAGTGTATACCAACGGGTTTTGGTATATATGCCTAAAAGCATAGTTATCATAGATTATAACAAGTAATACCATGATGCATCTTTCTTATGCTAATTTGGCATTATATCAACATATATATTATGGAACTGATGTAAAATAATAACTTGGCTAATGCAGTTCCATACTTACTTGTTCTGCTTAGGTGGGGGTGGTGATGTCACTGGATCCATTGGATGGGGTGTCACCATTTGCATTTCTCATTCCAGCTTCATCACTGCTTGAATATTTTCTCCACATTTTGTCTCTAGCTCTCAGGATGTCTTCAATGGTGTTTCCATTGGGATATATGCTTTTTTCTGTCATTTGGTCTCTGTAATCTTTCTTGAGATGACCAACTTTATGATAGTGCAAGCATGCCATTCCAAGGTTAGTCCAGCCTCTATATTTTCTAGTCCACTATCTCATGTAGTTTGCAGCAATGTGACCATATCTTCCACATGCTGCACAATTTTTCCAAGTATTGTAATCCCATACATACCGATTACCAAATCTCTTTTGTTGATATGGAGTTTCTTGACCTTTATGCTTCCATGCTTGCCTTTTCTTTTTCCAACATTCAAGAGTTGTGTGCACATTCATTTTGCATGTAGGATAGTACTTGTCCATGTAGGTTTCCTTCTTTGGTTGTTTCATCTTAGACTTACATTCATATGATTTATGTCCTTTCTTGTTACATTTATAACCGAATCCTATGAATGAAGATGTAGATTTAGGAATACCTTTCATTTTGCCTCTGCATACATTTGATGTATGGCCTTGCTTTCCATAATGATTGCATGTCAGCTTTCTTGGTCTTGGATTTTCATAGCCATTCTTTGGATTAGATTGATTTGATGATTCTCCACTCTCGGTAAAACCTAGACCGTTGTTGTTGTTGACTCTTTGTTGTCCTTCAAGAAAATCATCTATTCTTTTATTTCTTTCTTCAGCTTTCTTGATAATTTCATTATGTTGTTTCTGAATTCTTATTTCACGCTTTAACTTTTCATTCTCATCCCTCAGTTCACCGATAGCTTCTATTCTTTCAATGAGTTCAATATTTATTCTATTTGCCTCTTGACTCATAAGAATAATCTGATTTGTAATCTCATGGTGATGCTCTGTAAGTCTGTATCTTAGACTCTTTTTCTTGTAGCTTTTCTGTGATCTTTCTTCTATCACCAATAGCTAGTGTTCTTTCTTGCTCAACTTGTCTAGCATTATTCATGACATCAATCATCCTTACCATCTATGTCTCTTGACCGATTTGCAGAGATTTAACTTGTCCAGTCAGATGTAGATTGATTTTAGTTAGGCTTGTTATGCTTTCTTCTGATGTATCTGATGTTTTGCTTGTAGTTGATCCTAAAGAATCAAATAAATCTAGTATCTCTTCCTCATGATAGTATGTCTCATTACAATGAGATGTCATATTATTTCTTTTATCTAGCAGTTGTCTCATGTTGATTCTAGCTTCTTTATACTGTTCATAGAACATTTGAATTTCAAGCTTCTTATTCTCAATATTTTTATCAAGTCTGTACTTCTCCATTGTATGATATTTTCTCTTAAGCTTTCAAGCTTTCCAAGAAGAGACTTAGCTCTAATACCAATTGTTGGGATTAATGGGAAGTATGTACTGAGAGGGGAGGGGTGAATCAATACCTCTAAAATTTTTTGTATCCTTTAATCAATAACATTTGTAATCAATTGCATATCCATTCAATCTGATCTATACTATCTTGATGTGAGTTATATCAAATCATAACAATAACATACATGTGAACATTGATAGAAACATTCATGAAATTAATTTTTGTTAGGAATAACAACCCACAAGACAACTGAGAGGGGGGGGTGAATCAATTGTAGTATAGATTATTAAACTTTAAACTTCATCAACCATATCAGTAAATGTAAATAATAATACAGTAATAGAAAACACCATAACACAATATTTTTTGTCGAGGAAACCCTATTAAAGGTAAAACCCCGGTGGG
Organism: Thuja plicata; assembly: GCA_018584345.1. NCBI lineage: Eukaryota > Viridiplantae > Streptophyta > Pinopsida > Cupressales > Cupressaceae > Thuja > Thuja plicata. Next base: position 367,902 of record MU226623.1, read on the forward strand.
AATTAACACCCACAAATAATGTACTGAGAGTATAGTATCCTTGTTAAAAGATATTAGCCCTGTTAGGAGCTTGTTACAACATTATAGTACACAGTCCCTATTAGGAGACAGACCCTGTTAGGAGTCAAAGGAAATAGTAGGCTCACTACCAAGGCACACTTCCCAAAGAAGGTTAAAGACACCCTCAAGGATTTACAATCTGCATCAAGTTTATATAACAAATACACAATCCAGTGAGTTGTCTGGTAGAAACTATCTTTGCTTGATCAGTCCCAATGGAGTATCAACACTACTCTCTATCCAGCAGTCAAGCTTTGCAGATTCACAAATCTCTTCTCTTCTCTTTCTCTACCACACTTTTCACAAATGAAAAGATAACTCATATATACCGCTTTACAATAACCCATTAGGTTGGCCAGTTAAGCTTTCCTAAAACATAATTAACTAGGTCAGCCAATTAAGGCTTCCCATCATACAAATAATTACATAAGCCCTTGCTAAGATACACATGGTACCTATAACAAGTATACAATATTTACAATTCATCACAAATATTTCTAGATCTCCAATCTGCCCTCATAATTAATTTCCGCACGTTACAAGTCCGAAGTCGGCCAAGAAATAGGTCTTCTCTAGAACACACGCCATAGCTAATGTCATTAGTATCCAAATAGAAATTGAACTCAACCCATTTCACTATCATATGTTGTCTCTCTATTAGTAAGTTGGCAAGTTTTGAAACATCTTCCTCAGTAAGATATACCTGAAACACAGAGACCTTCTTTGTCTAAAATCACAGTTACAGTCTAGAAAAACAATATTCACCAAATGAAATGTAACATCCACATAATGTAACATAAATTCAAGTGACCTTAAGAGTAAGGTCAAGACATAGGCTCCTACATAAATCCAACTTTGATCCTTCTAAGTTATCTTTACAGTGTCCGTACACTCGTTCTAGTTAAGTACTTAGTTTGTCTTCTCCATAGAAATATATGTTGACATCAGTGACAAAACATGAATATCAACAACATGATCAGTAACCAAAATTGATATCATCCAATAATCTCCCCCTTTGGCATTGATGAAAATGTATGGGAAAATCCATATGTATCAACCCAAAATTACTCTCTCTCAATACAATATTCTCAATATCCTCAACATAAGTTTCCCAAAACAATAAGGATTTTCTCATAGATTCCTTCCCCCTTTGGCAGCAATGGCAAAGGGTGCCATAACTCATCTGTAGTCTTCAGTAGATTTTTCAAATCTTCATGTCTGATCAGGTGCAAGATCACCCAAATGTACTCCATAGTGTTCTCCTACGATCACTCCCCCTAAGGAGTAGATCCATACATCAAGTCCAGAAAATAATATGGATCTAAAATCCACTGGACTGATGCATATCTGCATCATTTTAATTACCACTAGGAGGGTCCATCACCCCAAGCATGCATCTGAGGTATTCAAAAGCATATTTTGGCAAAGGTTTAGTAAATATATCTTCTATCTGTTCCTTTGTGCTTATGTACTCCACTTTAATCTACTTAGCAACTACCTTCTCCCTCAAGAAATGATACTTGATAGAAATATGTTTAGTCTTTGAGTGCATTATAGGATTCTTCGACATGTTTACTATACTTGTGTTATCACAATGAATAACTACTAGCTCCTTGAAAATCATTCCAATATCTTCCAGCATTTGTTTCATCCAAAACACTTTTGTGCAATTGATTGCAATAGCTACATATTCTGATTCAGCAATAGATTGAGCAATACAATACAATTCTGCTTCTTGCTTAACCAGGAAACCAATCTCTTCCCAAGGAAAAATGCACCACCACTTGTGCTCTTTCTGTCATCCACATTTCCTACCCAATTAGCATCAGTAAAAGCCTGCAAAGTAAAATCATCAAATTTTTCATACCATAATCCATACTCTTTTGTTCCTTTCAGATATCTGAAAAATTCTTTTCACAGCAGCAAAGTGTGTTTCTTTAGGATCCACCTGATATCTAGCCACAATTCCAACTACATTGGTAATATCTAGTCTAGTGTGTGTCAAATATTGTAGACCTCCAATCATTGACCTATACTTAGTCTGCCCAATACTTTGAGTCTCATCACTTTTAGTTTGTTTGTTCCCTGTTATCAATGATGTACCAACAGGTTTACAATCATCCATTCCAAATTTCTTCAACATTTCTGTAAGGTACATGGTCTGAGATGTAAATATGCCATTTTTACTCTGATTACTTTACATACCAAGGAAAAATTTCATCTCACCAATCATTGACATCTCAAACTCATTCTCCATTTCTTTAGCAAACTTCTTGCTCATTTTATCATTTCCTCCAAAAATGATATCATCAACAAAAAATTCTATAATTAGGATTCCATCTTCATCAGTTCTTAAATACAAATTACTATCTGCATTACCTTTCTGAAACCAAGATGAATTAGATTTTTATCCAGTCTTGCATACCATGTCCTCGGTGCTTGTCTCAGTCCATACAGTGCCTTCTTCAGTCCACAAACCATGTTTTCGTCATCTATCAAAGGAAAACCATCAGGTTGCTCAATGTACACTTCTTCTTCTAGGTCACCATTCAAGAATACAGATTTCACATCCATCTGATAAACTTTGAAGTCTTTATGTGCAGCATAAGCAAGGAATAGTCTCACAAATTCCAGTCTAGCAACAGGTGCAAATGTTTCTTCGTACTCTATGCCTTCTTGTTGTGAGTAGCCTTTACATACCAGTCTAGCCTTGTTTCTTACCACCATGCCTTCCTCATCCATCTTGTTTCTAAAAACCCACTTAGTTCCAATCACATTCTTGTTTTTAGGTCTTGGAACCAACTCCCATGTATTGTTCTTCTTTAGATACTCTAGTTCTTCTTTCATGGCTTTAGTCCAAGATTAATCTTTACATGCTTCATCAGTAGTCTTGGGTTCATCTTGATAAATCAAACAGATCTCTTCTCTAACTTTAGATCTAGTCATCATGCCTTTGCTTGCATCACCAATAATTTTATCTTCAGGATGGTTTTTCTTGACATACCTTGGAGTCTTTAATGTCTCAGTAGCTTCTGCTTGTTCTTCTTCTTCATTCTCATACTCAATCACCAAGGGTTCTTCAGGTTCAACAACAACTTCTCTTGTTTCTGTTATCTAACCACAATCATACATTCTTTCCTGAATTTGAAATTTCTCATCTATCCTCACATTGGCACTTTCAGTTAGTTTTCTCAATCTCAGATTGAAACATTTATATGCTTTACTCTTAGTAGAATAACCAAGAAAGATTCCTTCATCACTTCTAGCATTAAACTTGCCTATCTCATCATCTCTCTTTATATAGCATTTACTACCAAATATTCTGAAATATTTCACAGTAGGTGTATGATCAAACCATAATTCATAAGGGGTTTTATTTGTACCTTCTTTGATCTAAATTTTGTTTAGTGTGTACACAACAGTGCCAATTTCTTCTCTCCAATGAACATGTGATACATTTCCTTCCAGCAACATAGTCTTGGCAGCATCTAATATAGTTTTGCTTCTTCGCTCTGCTATCCCATTCTATTGTGGAGTTCTAGGAGCTAAAGTCTATCCATGTATTCCATTTTCTTCACAATATGTGTTAAATAGTTATGATGTAAATTCTCCTCTTCTGTCTGATCTCAAACATTTCATCTTTAAACCAAATTCATTCTCAACATTTTCTTTGAACAACTTGAATTTGTCAAATGCCTTGGATTTCTCTCTCAAATATGTAACCCACATCATTCTAGAAAATTCATCAACAAAGAGTATGAAATACCTCCCACCATAGTATGATCTTGTTCTTGTAGGGCCACACAGATCTGTATGCACCAGATCCAACTTCCCTTTTGTTGAATAGGGTTTTCTCTTGAAAGTGCTTCTAGTCTGTTTTCCCATAAAAAATTCTCTACACATAGTGTTAGATGGATTAACAATTTTAGGTAGATCTCTTACTTCTTTTGTCATACTTTCCTTCAAAATGTTGTCAAAATTAACATGACAAAATTTTCTGTGCCATAACCAACTATCATCGATTTTTACAATAAAACAAGTAGCTTCAGATATGTTTAGTTCAAATAGATTACCTCTGGATTTAGTACCAGATGCTATCAAGTCTCCTATTTTAATCTTGATAGAACATTTCCTATTGATAAAGTTCAGTTGATAACCCTTGTCCGCTAGTTGTCCAACACTCAACAAATTATGCTTGAGTCCATCAACAAGTAGTACATTGTCAGTGTTAGTCTTACCATCCAATGAGATAGATCAAATCCCAATAATAAGTTTAGGAGTATTGTCACCAAATCTAACAACACCACCATCATGCTTCTTCAAACTTACAAATTTATTTTTATCTCTAGACATATGATGTGAACAACCACTATCTATGACTCATTCAGATTTCTTTTCAACTCGAGATACTAATGCTTTTTCCTCATGCATAGGTTCATCATCCTTAATAGAAATGAATATAATTTCATCAAAGTTACCATCCTCATCATCAGATATTCCTTCAATAGCATAATAGTATTCCTTATCCTTTGAGAACTTAGACTTGAAAAACTTAGATTTGTTCTTTGGAATTCTTGTAGGACATCTAGATGCAAAATGACCGATCTTATTGCATGAAAAACATTTCAAAGGTAATTTTCCTTCAAACTTACCCTTACCTCTCTTTTCTCTTCTATAAATCAGTGCAAAAATTTAATCTAGCTTCCTTTCTTCTTCCTGTATCTTTTCCCATTCATCAACATAGGCTCTGAGTTCTTCTCTCAGATCATTACTCCTTGTGCTTGCATTTCCAGCTAAGGTCTTCTTGTTCTTGTGCACGGTTTCTTTGAATGTTGACTCAACTTTAGATAAAGTGTCTCCCAATTATTTGGCCTCAAAGGTAGTTAGTTTTCCAATCAACATCTCTCTGGTGAAGTTTGGTGTCAAAGGTATGATCTCCTCTATATCTTGAACCTTGGTTATGTATGCAGATGTCAAAGATCTTAGTATCTTTGAAATTACTTCTTCTTCACTGTAAGTTCCTCGAAAGTTCCTAATACCAGTCACCACCTCAGTAATTCTTTGTGCATATGCTCTGATGTTCTCATCTTCTCTCATCTTTAATGATTCCATCTTTGTCTTCCAGTTCTGTAACTTTGCTTGCTTTGTAAATCTGTCTCCAACATATAGTGCTTCCAGTCTTGTCCAGATTTCGTGTGCAGAATCCAAGTCCTTTACTTCAGTTAATTCTCCTTTTGATAGAGCACTAATTAAAGATTCCTTCGCAACCATATTACATGAAAATATCTTATTTTTGTCTTCAGTGGCCTTCTCTAATTTATCCTTAGTCGCTAACTTTTCTTTCATCTTTGTGATCATCTAGTAGTCAAGTCCTAGACACATCAGATGTGTTCTCATCTTCTTCCAATTGTCAAAATTTTCTGGATCAAACTTCAGACTATCCTTCCTATAGTAAGTCATCTTCAGGATCACCTCAAGTTGTTAAAATTTCTCTCTGAGGACCAGTAGCTCTGATACCAATTGTTAGGAATAACAGTCCACAAGACAACAGAGAGGGGGGTGAATCAGTTGTAGTATAGATTATTAAACTTTAAACTTCATCAACCATATCAGCAAATGTAAATAATAAAACAGTAATAGACAACACCATAACACAAGATTTTTTGTCCAGGAAACCCTGTTAAAGGTAAAACCTCGGTGGGAATTAACACCCACAAATAATGTACTAAGAGTATAGTATCCTTGTTAAAAGATATTAGCCCTGTTAGGAGCTTGTTACAACATTACAGTACACAGTCCCTGTTAGGAGACATACCCTATTAGGAGTCAAAGGAAATAGTAGGCTCACTGCCAAGGAACACTGCCCAAAGAAGGTTAAAGCCACCCTCAAGGATTTACAATCCACATCAAGTGTATACAACAAATACAAAATCTAGTGAACTGTCTAGTAGCAACTATCTCTACGTGATCAGTCTCGATGAAGTATCAACACTGCTCTCTATCCAGCAGTCAAGCTTCATAGCTTCACAAATATCTTCTCTTCTCTTTCTCTACCACACTTTTCACAAATGAAAAGATAACTCATATATACCCCTTCACAATAACCCATTAGGTTGGCCAGTTAAGCTTTCCTAATACATAATTAACTAGGTCAGACAATTAAGGCTTCCCATCATACAAATAATTACATAGGACCTTGCTAAGATACATACGGTACCTATAACAAGTATACAACATTTACAATTCATCACAAATATTTTTAAATCCACAATCCACTCTCATAATTAATTTCCACATGTTACAAGTCTGGAGTCAGCCAGGAAATAGGTCTTCTCTAGAACACATGCCACAAATGACATCATCATTATCCAAATAGAAATCAAACTCAACCCATTTCACTATCATGATATGTTAGCTCTCTATCAGTAAGATCACAACTTCTGAAAGATCTTCCTCAGTAAGATATACCTGAAACACAGATACCTTCTTTGTCTAGAATCACAATTGCAGTCCAGAAAAATAGTCTTCACCAAATGAACTGTAACATCCACATAATGTAACGTAAAGTCAAGCGACCTTAAGTGTAAGGTTAGAACACAGCCTCTTGCATAAATCCAACTTTGATCCTTCTGAGTCATCCGTACAGTGTCCATACACTTGTTCCAGTGAAGTATTCACTCTATCTTCTCCATATAAATATATGTTGACATCAATGACAAAACATGAATATCAACAACATGATCAGTAACCAAAACTGATATCATCCAACAATTTGACACATAACACAAGATATGATATCGTAGAAAACTCTTGTTGTGATAGTTAAATGTGGGCCTCTGATTTAGCCGTACACTTCAACATGGTCCTTGTTCATTAGTCACACACAAGAATGGATATGAAATTATCCATCTTGCATGTCTGTATGATTTGACCTGTTGCCTCCTATCTAGGCAGGGTTTTGAGTAGCTCTCAGCATTTGAGAGCCCAACAAACAAGATCAACCTAAGAATGATGGATTTAATCTAGGAATATGAAATGAAAGATTTATCTAAGATGTAAATGAAGATTAATCTAGAAGTGCTTGAAAGAAGCTAATCTATGTATGATTAATCTAAGAGCATGATATTAAATCATTGCAAGTGATAACAAAATGAAAGCTTGAAGTACATAAAATATGAGTTAATAATTTAATAGTGGTTCGGTGCTTCAAAAATGCATTCTCTTTTTTTGAATGAGAAATGAGGTTCTTTTATAGACTGAGAGTTCATTCAGAATAGAAAGTTTCCTTTCAGAGAAATAGTTAACTCTTGAAAATCTAGTTCAGAATAACAAGTTTCTTTTCAGAGAAACAGTGAACTGTTGTCTTTTTGAGTGAGTGAGGGAGTTAACTGATTTGTTTCTCTTTTCAATCACAGTTAACTTAGAGTTTCTATTTCTGAACTGGAGAGAAGATTTTGGAGAGAATATTTAATTAAATAAATAGAATATGACCCCATAAATGTATTTTCTCAATTATTTGAACAATTAAGCTCAATTATTGAAATGAGGATATTTATTTAATAATTAAATATTATTTAATTCCTTTTTATGTGTTTTAGCTAAAAGTGGTGAATTTAATTTAATTAAAGTGCTAGGACTTTGTAATTAGATTAATTTGATCATTAGGTTTATTTAGATAGGTAATTGATATTTTAGGAATTAAATATAATATATGATTAATGTAGATTTAGGGTTTTCTGCATTTGACACTTAGGTCAAGTAGAGTTAGTCAAAACTCTGAATTGCCTAGTATAATAGGATTTTGATTATTCAAAGGGTTGATTAATGCAACAAAATTGGTTAGGGTTGCATGATGCCACTTTTGGGGTGTTACATTTTGCCTCTCTTTGAATTGATGTGCGAGAAGCGCATTGATTCAAAGAAAAGTCTAATGTTTGAAGCATAGAAGAATTGGTTGAGATTGATGATGGTTTCAGAGTCATCTCCAGAACAGATCTTAACTCTCCGTAGTCTAGGTTAGATTGTTGAGACACTGGTTAAGTCAAGTTTTTGAGGGTCATCTTTAGAATGAAGCTTGATTCTCAGGAATCCTAGCTAGATTGCCCCAATACCTAATAGATTATCACTTTTCAAAAGATTGTCCCCAGAATGAGGCTCAATCTTTAGGAGTCGGGGTTAGATTGCCCCGATACTTGGCGGTGAGATTTCAGGAACCTTCTTCAAAATGAAGCTTGACTCTCAAGAATCTGGGTTAGATCGCCAGACACCTAATAGATTGAAATTAGATTAGATTGATTAAGATATATTGGAAGTGATTCAATGACGTAATCATGTTGCTCCCTTGGGAGTGAAATGGAAAGATGACACGCCATAATGGTGATTGAGAGTGAGAAATTGCAGAGAGAAGTTCAATCAAAGGTCAAGAAGAAATCAGAACAGATTACGAAAGAATCTGGAAGAAATGTCAAAGATTGGAGATGATTCTGACAAGAAAGCGATGTCAGAAAGTCGACTGCACAAGCCTCTGATTGCGTAAAATATTAAGTGTGATTTTGAGCTATATAGAAGTGTTAGATTTTGATTTTGATCCCAAAAAAAGGATTCTGAGTGGTCGATATAGCCACTTTTGAAGAGTGAGAGCAAGGATCAAACACTTGGGCAATAGTGATGAAGCTAGATTGGTGAAGAAGAACCCCTCATTGTACAAATCAAGGAGAACACAATGAAGTGAACATCAAAACGATGCCTAGGATGCAAGTCTAGAATTAAAGTGCAATCCTATGCTAGATGCAAATTAAAGTGCAATCCTATGCTAGATGAAAATGGAAGTGCAGTCCTATGCTAGATGCAGTCCCTAGGACATGGTTGTTGGACCCATTAGAATGGTTATCATTATAGAGCATTTTTGGAACATCGGAGTCAATACAATCCTTACTGGTGCCACTGCAACCATAATAATATGAGTATGAATTTCATCAGGTAAGATATGGGAAACTAACGTAAGCATTGAGGCACAAAAGTCGAGATGACCTGAACATTGTTTCCAATTTGATATAGTAAGAGTACACTAGTAAACAAGTATAGCAATAACAGTCAAGGAAATAGTACCGACCTCACCTTGGCATACAAATAAACAAGATCGAGGGATGTGAGGCTTTTCTACCTTAATGTAGAAGCTCTTCTCACATACACCCTGATTATTTGACATTGCTAGATCATTGGAACCACACCGACAAGTAGTAGACAAATGAAAGATCAATAAAATCAATGAGAACAAGCAACATACAGATAGAAGTTCATCATACTTCAGCCAATTTCAAAGTTTTTGAATATGTATGTGTATAGGGGTGTTGAAAAGCATCATCATGCTTGTGAGTGATTTGTGTTTTATTTCTATCGATAGATGTTGTTCATGTGTGTGATATCCAATATGTGTTGAAAAACATAGATGTATCTAAAGATAGTGTTGAAAAAAACTATTGAGTGTGGTGTTGAAAAACACCTGTTTGTGTCAGTAGAGTGTTATCCTTTAGAACTAACAAGATTACTGACTCAAGTGTGATCCAAAGATACGATCAAATTTTGGGGACCTATGCCCCTAGTGAGATTTCAAGAATCATTTCCAGAATGGAGCCTGATCCTCAGGGATCTGAGTTAGATTTCTCAGATACCTAATATATGATATTTTGAGAATCGTCTCCAAAACAAAGCTTGATCCTTAGGGATCTGAGTTAGATTTCTCAAATATCTAATAGATAAGATTTTGAGAATCATCTCTAGAATGAAGCTTTATCCTTAGAGATCTGAGTTAGATTGCTCAAATACCTAATAGATAAGATTTTGAGAATCATCTCCAGAACGAAGCTTGATCCTTAGGGATTTGAGTTAGGTTGCTCAAATACCTAATAGATAAGATTTTGAGAATCATCTCCAGAAAAAAGCTTGATCCTCAGGGATCTGAGTTAGATTTCTCAAATACCTAATAGATAAGATTTCGAGAATCATCTCCGGAACAAAGCTTGATCCTTAGGGTTCTGAGTTAGATTGCTTAAATACCTAATAGATAAGATTTTGAGAATCATCTCCAGAATGAAGCTTGATCCTCAGGGATCTAAGTTAGATTTCTCAGATACCTAAGCGATAAGATTTCAAGAATCATCTCTAGAACAAAGCTTGATCTTCAGGGATATGAGTTAGATTTATCAAATACATAATAGATAAGATTTTGAGAATCATCTCTAGAATGAAAGTTGATCTTCAGGGATCTGAGTTAGATTTCTCAGATACCTAAGCGATAAGATTTTGAGAATCATCCCCAGAATGAAGCTTGATCCTTAGGGATCTAAGTTAGATTACTCAGATACCTAAAAATAATACGATCTAATTGGGGACCCATGCCCCTAGTAGTGAATGTGGACTGACTTGACTCATGTTGCAAGGACAAAACTGATTTGACTGCCCCTAGGCTTATGAATCTGGATCAGTGTCAAGGTAGGAGGGTTCTTAGAAGAACCGAAGCATCACAAAAGTGACTAAAAGCTATGTACAAATTGAAGCAAAGGATTTCCAAGATCAAGCATAGATAGATAGAGTGTTAAGTACAACTCCAATTTCAACGGATTGATGTCAATTTCTAGATATACGTCTATTGTGAGAAATCTCAATAGTACGGTGATAGTAGATGGATGCAGTGAGAACCACTGGTGATTGACGTGAGAGAGATTCTCAAGTGGATAAATCTGAGTAATAGCTAGGCATCAACAGGCAGACACAGTGAGAACCACTGGTGACTGATGCGAGAGAGATTCTTGAGGAGAGAGATCTCAGTATAAGCAAAGTGACAGTAGGCAGATGCAGTGAGAACCACTGGTGACTGTCACAAAATAGATCCCAAAAAGTGATAGGACAGTGCCCCCTAGACCAAGAGGGTTGACCCTAGAGTATGACCAGTTTCAATCCATGTAAGTTGGTGTCTCGAAGGTAACTAAGAGCATGTTGAATTCCGGGAATCTGGGTTAGATTGCACAAATACCTAATAGATTATCACCTTTCAAAAGATTGTCCCTAGAATGAGGCTCAATCTTCAGGAGTTAGGGTTAGATTGCCTTGATACCTGTTCACTGAAAGATAGGTAATAGAGATTTTTTATTTTTTTTGGTGGATGCATCAAAAGTGCCTATTGCTAGGTTTGCACCAAGATGATCATTTTTTCAGGACTTTTTATGATTTTTAGAGATTTTGCAATTTTTAGATTTTTACAGATTACTCAATCTCAAGTAAGATCACAATGGTTTCCCCCCAATGTCTAGCAAGGTGTAGGACATGGCATATGGATTATAAAGTTTATGGATGAGGTGAATATACAATCATCGATGAAGAGGGTGAATGCGACCCTCAAGGACAGTCTCCTCAAGATTACCCAAGCTAGGGAAAAAATAATATAGCAATGTAGGATCATGGAGCACTACTGGATAACATATAGGATGGTGACCAGATGTCATGAAAGCATGTGGTCCAAAAGAGTGCACATGTCAAGAGACATTTTGAGAAATAGTTTTCACATAGTTTTTGTTCTTCATTTTGATCAAAACCAAGGGGTCAATTAGATAGGATAGAGCTATGATAGTGTAATTAGGATAAGAGGTGATGGAGGCTATAAGTGCCTGTTTTGGATTATGGCAGGGATTCCCAAAGATAGGAAGGATAGGCTTGGGATGAGAAAGATCATGACAGGGTACCATGGATGAGAGAAAGTGAATAGGCTAATGGAAAGGATGACAAATGTCAAGATACAATGTTCATGGATAGGCTCAACCTTGTCAAGATCAGCAGAAGGAATATGGATGCTAATGAGCTAGTTGGATGTAAGGTATGATGGATAACACGACCTAGAAGGAACTTGCCCCCAAGTGAAGAGTGCAAGTAGGAGGAATTACGCATGACACTTGTTTGCCAGGTTTTCATCATGGTACTTATCCAAGGTGCCACAAGAAGTGGTTTTCACCATAGGACGGATTGATTTATCTTTACTATTTCTACCAAGGTATTTGTTTACCAGGTTTTCACCAAGGCACTTTTTTTCTTTTTTTCTTTTTTGTACTTTTGATTTTATGGAGGAACTTAAGATTCTTGCTCTTTGGATAGTTCTCCTTTGAAGGATATGCTATGATAGGCCAAGACCACTGATAGTATGCTCAAAGATGTTGATAGGGTGATGGTAAAGAAGATTGATATGGAGGATAAGGGAGATGATAGCCAAGGACTTATGCAATGGACTAGATGAGAGGTGTTGTGGGTCCACAACACACACCCCATTTTAGGTTCTCTAACCATTGGGACCCCCTTTCTCTTTTGTCTTTTCCTCCTTTCGGCCATGTCTGCCCCTCAAAGAAACCTAGTTAGCCATCACAGATGACTGTTGAAACCCAACCATAGGAAAGGAGAACCCTTTTTCGGCCTTTCGGCCCTTTTGGCCTTTCAGAGGATTTAGGTCCTCCGAAATGCTGAAATGGCTGAAAGGCCGAAGAAGAGACCTTTTGGTGATTTTGGAGTCTGAAATCATCGAAAGGCCGAAAGGTTCTTGGTCCTCCTTTGGCATTTTTGGCAGTTTGGTGTCCAAAACCCCGAACCCGTTGACGTCAGCCCATGGGTTATAAAAGGGGTAGCCTCCTTTTCTCATTTCACTTTGCATTTTTGTGTGTTTGTGCTCTCACTCACGTTCCTTCTACTTCTCCTCATCGACCACCTCCTCTTCCAAGCCACGTGGTTGCCCTACCTTTGCTTGATTGATCATGGTAGGCTCTCTTCACTCTTCCTTGCTCGGTGCTTTCGGGTTTACCTAGGTTTAGGGTCTTTTCGGTGCCCCTAGTGCCTATCCAACCTAGGGCACTTAGTTTCATCACCCTTTTGGGCTTCTGTGTCTTCGTGCGTTGATAGGGACATCCCTCCCTGTCAGTCCTAGGGTTTTCTTGTGTCATTAGGTCTAGGTTTAGGGTCTTGTGTTTTTGTCAGTCGCGACACTTACCGTAGGTTTTTGGCCTCCGAAGGCCCAAAAATTGGATCTTCACCTTCGCCAAGTGTCATTTTGGACGTTTTGGCCTTTCAAACGTCTGAAAGGTCCGAAATTCCAAAAAGATGAAAGTGAAACCTCCGATCAGTCCATCTGGGTTCCTCACCATGTTCAGACGATTCAGCCTCCTTGAGCAAGCCCCTCCTAGTTCGGTGTCCAAAACTACGAAACCCTAGATGGACTTGGCCCTACCATACACTTGTTCGCACTTTTAGACTTTTCGGTCTCTGAACTAGTTTTTGGTTTTTGAAACCGTGAAAGGTTCAAAAGTGCAAAAACTTGCACTTTAACTATTTTTCAACTCTCTTTACTTGCTTCCATAGTTTAAATTATTTTTCCTGTTCAAATAAGCTACAAATATTTGACTTTTCTTGCAGGAATGAATGAACCCAAGATAACATCCCCAATGAAGTATCAATATAAGGGGAACCCCCTAGCTCAAAGGTGGGGAACAAACACAGTGAGGTAACTGACACCAACATCGGGAATGTGGAATGGAATGAATTCCTAACTCAGTGCTCCCAACCAGTGAACATATTTGAGGACTATACCTCATTAGTCCTATCCAGGCTAGTAAATGCAGTCGTGCACCTCATGGCTGCTTCATGTTCAGAATTGATCATCACCCTAGCTCATCCTTATGATTCAGATAAGAGGGTAGTAGTAAACTCTGAGGATCAGGTGGCGCCAGACATCAGGCTAGATATTATTGAGGACGTCTTTCATCTTCACAAAGGCATAGACAAATTCTATGACTTTTATATTGAAAAGGGGACCAAGTGGTTTGGCAACAGGGAGCAAACCGTAAACGAGATGATGAATAAGGAATACCTCAAGAAACCACTTCCCAAGAACAAATTGGACAAGATAGACCTCCGGAGAGGTTATATGAGAGATGATATCCAGGCAGCTATAACCATGATAAGCAAGGTGTATGGGCTACCACAGTCCACCCAACTTGAGCACTGGATGATCCTATTGATAGGCAGGATCCAGGAATGGAAGGCAAGATTCAACTAGGGAACCATCATCAGTGACAATCTGGATGAGAAATTGATAGCCATAAAACATAACCCCAAGTTTTACATGAGCACTTATGTGGTGTATCTACTAGCTGCTCAAGCAGATTATCCTGGTATCACCAAGAGGGGAAGTCTGAATGACCCAAATGCATGGCCCCATCTTGTATACCCGCAGCTGGTAAAAGGAGAAAACATGCCAGAAGATTCCTTGAATTACAAGATAGTCAATGATGCATTCATATTCATAGTCATCCGATCTATTGAGGGTGACTTTGCTAAAAGGATGTCAGAAGAGGCTGTCGCTAAGGTAAGGGCCATTGGGGCCTATTTTATCCAGTTCAAGATGTTCACATACATCAAGATAGCCAGATCAACCCTGCAACCAAATAAGTTGCCTAGGTACCCATCCGACTGGATAATCATATTGGAGATGGCCAGGTAGCTTTCAGATGCATACGAACACATAAAACATAGGAAGAAGCACTGTTGGGACTTTCCCATCTCTTTGGGACCCTATACACTACAGGATAGGAAGGTTTTCAAATCCCTTGTTTTTGAATGGGATGACTGTCCCTTACAACTTTACAAGACAGTACGAGCCCGCTTTGATCCTATAGGTACTTATAGCCATATCATCGACAAATTCTACATACAAGAGCCACATCTGGAAGATCATTGGATAAACTATATAGATGATCATGAGGTCGAGATCCAAGATTACTGCAGAATGAACCTAACTCTAGCAAAAGAGGTGTTGAAGGTTCCTATTTCCTCAAAAGTATGGGAATGTGATTCAAAGGAGGTCTTAGAAGACATTTACACAAAAGATAAGGTGTATGACCGGCCAATCAAGAACACTAAGGTGGAAAAGGATGAAAATGATGACATAGACTTCAGGGCAAGGCACATGATAAAGACCACTATATCTTGGACAAGGAAGCCACACCAGATGAGTCTAATCCTGGTGAAAACATTAATGGAGCCCTCCAGGAAAGTAGAGAAACAATGAGGAGAGAAGTCAATAGCTCCTAAATATAAGAAGGCTCCTCCCTAGAAGCCAAGAATGGTGTATGGTCATGAATGACCAGTTGAATATGGCTCTAATCCAAGGCCGAAGAAAAATAGAATGATAGGCTAGATTGACCCACCAGTGGGGTTGTTACAACCCAAATCAGGAGAAGGCCCATCTACCTCTGGCCAATCTTCCCCCACTGCTGAGAAGAAGACCTATAAGAGAAAGAAGAGTTCTAAATATCTTCAGTTAGAAATAGTACAAGAAGAGCCTGAGGAAGAGGACACAGGTGAGCCCTTAGTCTGAAAGACCAGGTTGCAAAAGAGGAGAGAAAAGGAGACTACTAAGAAACATAAAGAGGATCCCAAAGAATAGGATAATCCTTTGGATGCATTGGGATCAGATGAGTTCATGCTTTCTGATTTTGAAGGACTGGAAGGCTTTTCGGATTAGGGCCAAGATACACACACTAGGGGACCACCGCTCATACAAACCCAGGTATCCCTCACTCTACCACCGCTCATACAACCCCAGGTAGCCCTCACTCCACCACCACTCATACAACATCAGGTAGCCCTTACTCCTCCACCAGTCCAGTTCACAAATCCTCCGGTGAATGTTCCTGCTCTACTAGTAAGCTACGATTCTGCTCCAGGGCCTAAAACCCAAGACATTGGGGTAACTCAAAGTTTAGTAATAGACAATGTAGCTAGAGGGAGTTATGTTTTCACTCCACCACCCCACATACTTACTCCACCAACTTCCCTACCAACTCCAACACCTCCTCCCACACCAACTCCACCTCCATCTACTACCACCATCTCCTCATCTCCCACTCCAATCATACCAACACTTATTCCCTCAACATAGATCCATCCAACATGTGCCACCCAGGATTTTGGAGAAGCCATGAGTGCTAAGGACACACCACCTTTCCATACCATGCTGGAGGCCATGACCGGTCTGAAGTAAAAGGTATCAATTGATACTTTCGATGAAGAAGCCCAAGACAAAGAAGAGGATAACTTGGTAACTGAACAAGGAGAGAAAGAGGGAGGAAGGGGAGAAGGAGAAATGGATGTGGATGCTAAAGGGGAAGGAATGAAGGAATGAGGGAATGAACAAGGAAAAGGGAAAGAAAAGGAATCAAAAAAAGAAATAGAGCCAGAAATACAAAGCCTCACTTCGATCCTCCAGGTTGCACCATATGAACCTGTAACTACATTTGGTAAACCTACTTGGTTTACCAAGGAGATACAACCTTGGAGAAGAACCTACACTAGTGAATTGGATGGAGAGGACACAAGTATGACATCGGTGAGACAAGCTTTCCACCAGGCAGAAATCAATGCGCCTACAAAGATCATGTCATATGTAACTCAAGACCCTGGGGGTCATTGGAAAGCCCAGATAGCTATCCCTCCCATGAGCACTTCTCAGACGATAGTTTCATAAGAAGGTTATACATTCAAGGAGGTAGATTTGGGCAAACCTACAAGAAAAGGGAGCAAAACACTAGCAGATTTAGGGCTGAAGCATGCTCTAGGGTTCATGAATAAAGATGAAGAAACCATCAAAACTTTAATGGACCAAAATGAAGCCTTAAAAGGGTTCATACAAAAGATGTTGGGTCCCATTGACCCAAATTTTTCAGAGGCTTCACTATAGGCCATGATTGATAAAAGGGCTACACCAGATTTGTCGGCAGGTTTGACTCCCTCTTTTATCTAGGTAAGTGCTGATTGGATAAGTGACATTGAATAATTAGGAGAGAAGGTAATCCCATCAATATTTAGGCCATACAAGACTATATTGGTTGATGTTAATTCACTCATTGACCTGGTGGAAGATGACGGGGGTATGGATCTAGAGGTAGTTAAGTGGCAAGCAACTCTCCAAGATTTGGAGATAATTTGAAAGCAACGCTTCCAAATTTTGGTAAAAGTCTATGAGGGCGAAGAACTGGATAAATTTGAGACTTGGACCAAGAAAATGGCTAAGATAATTAAGGCCAACAAGAAACACTAGGCCCTTATAGATGAAAAGTGGGAGGAGGTAATAAAATGGATCAAAGATATAGATACCTTCTTCACAGGGGTTGGCCTTAATGTCTACCGAGATGAAAGCCAACAGGCTCTACGTCCCAAGGAAGTTGTCCAACAGTTTAGAGACTTTCTAGCCAGAGTCAATACCAAGGAGGCCTTGCAGCAACTATTCTACATGAAAGAAGAAATACACAGAATGTGACAACACAAAGAAGAGATCACGTTCTTCGCTTCTGAATTAACTATCTTCAGGAAGAAGCAAGAATGAAGGGTCACAAAGATAAAAAGGAAGGAGATCAATTTTGAAGAGGTTCAGGAAATAGTGTAGAGGCTTAGGGTAGCTCACCCAGAGGTGTTCCCTGGATAAAGCTCCAAGGTCCAATTTCCAGATAAGTGGGGAAATATTTTCACACTTGGCCAAATTTCTACTAAGGTGGAGTTTTCGGCCTTTCGACCTCTGAAATTTTGGTTTTTTCGGCCTCCCAAAGCAAGGAGTTTTTTGGCCTTTTGGCCTCCTCAAGTTTTTCAGCCTTTCAGCCCACGACAAGTCTGAACTTCTTGGACCTCCGAGTTTGAAGATTTTGAAGAACACATGAGAAATTTTGAAGACATTAAAGTTTCAGGGTAGAGGTCAGGGTCTGAAAAACTGGGGGTTTCAGCGAGGTTACTTTTTCAGACACCAGTCAGACTCCAGATCATATCCATGGGCAACTTGAGTTCATTTTGGAAGGACTAAAGGTTTCCTATCAGTTCCCATTGCTAGAAACAGTTCCAGGTGAAGAATCCAAGAAGCATCCACCAAGGTCAAGAAGAAGATTCCCAGTTCACAGAAGGAATTCTCTTCCTTTTTCTCTCTCTTCTCTGGCAGATTTTTCCCTCTTTGCATAAGAAAAGGGATTGTAAATGAGTTTAATAATCCACACAAGTTACATAGTATCAGTTAGCAGTAGTTTACCTCCAGAAAAGTTCTAGTTTTAGTTCTATTTCTTTAGTTTCAACTCTCTAATGCCCTAACTCTGAAAATCAGAGTTGTAGATCAAAACTCTATATATTGTAATAAAAAAAGCAATGTAAAGGGCCAAATTTTTAATAAAATAAAGATCTACATTGGGTGCTTCATTCATGGGGTGTGAATTACTTCTATCTATGTGAATTTATTGAATGTATGCTTGCATTATTCTTTATTTTCATGGATCCCTTTGTGTTATTGTGTTTTGAATTCATGCTACTTTTAGTTGGAGTTTGTTGTCATATATCTACCTTGCTGTGACGAATGCGTGGAAGAGATCTTCTTTGGGCTTAATGATAAATCCATCTCGTGGGTGTGCACATCTTGGTGGCTTCACAATTTGATAGATTTTGAATATCTTGCACGAGTGAATACATCTTCTCTCCAAACGCTTGCATCCGTGGAGTAGTGAATTGTGACTTGGTCTGATTTATGCTTTGTGGGTTGTTCCAAATCTCTCTAGCATTCAATTCGCAAGGAAGGGTTTACAGTGGTTTATGTCCTTAGGATTTCACTTTTCCCACAATTTTCTTTATTTCTCGTTACTCTTCCCTCTTTAAAATGTTGTCATTAATTCTGAAAATTACCATCTTAAAAACACAAAATTGCATTTTATTTACAACACCCATACTTGTTAAAATGGAAAATACCCAAAAAAGAGAACTAACAATATATTGCAGTTTGCTGTCTTGAACGTACTAGCAAAGGCCTCCTCGTGAACAATCACATTTATCTTCAACTGAGTAACCAAGCAGGTTGTGAACCGACCCTGAAGAACTTTGGGAATAGCTCGGTTATTCTTTCAAGATAGGAAATCAAATCTCGAGATCCTAGCAAGTTGACTTGTGTTAAAATGATGCTCAATAGAAGTGGCGCTAGAAGGAGGGCCTCAAGACCCAAAAGCTAGATAATATTGGATCTTTCTCTCTTGAGAGATTTAAATGTGTGCTTAGATAATCTCTGAAAAGAGGCGAGTTCCTCAAACTCACTCACCATCGAAGGGCTCGCAGCGACAAGGGAAATGCAAAAGGTGAATCTTCTCAACACCTTGCCGCACCTCGGGATCCTCTTGGATAGTCATTACACATCGCTGCCCCAACTACTACTGTAGCCATCAATCAAAATCAGAACTTTCCAAATCAAATTTTGTAGCAACCTCGACTGATGGCCTTTTTTGCTAACACAACAAGCTCACCTTTGAACTTTGTTGGGTAGCTCCATGAGTTACCCAAAAATCTGGAGAATTTTTGTACATGATTCATATATGGAAAGTCTAGGACAGTGGAAGAACACATCCACGCCTTCAAAGAAATTTGCAACTGTAAAGAGATTTCTCACCAAGACGTCGTCTGCCACCTCTTCCCATACACTTTGGGAGATTTTGCATACAAATGGTACCTGAATTTTCCATGAGGATCTATCTCAGTGTGGAATGACTTCAAAACCAAATTCCTCAATCAATTCAAATTGTATGTCGATCTTGTGGCAACACATCACCAATTCATAACCACAAGGAAGGATCCTAAGGAGCCCATTGCTATGTTTAATCATCATTTTCACAAAATGCATCAAAAGCTAGAAGCTCCCTACACTATACCGGATGAGGCTGTCATACAAGTTTACCTAAAGGCTCTAAACCCATTCACCTCAATCTTTCTAAGAAGGCTTCCCATGACAAATAGAGATACAATTGAAAAGGTGTATAATGAAGCCATCACTTTCACTCAGCAAATGGACCCACAAGAAGGAAGTTATGTGGTTGCACCCATCATGAGTAATCTCATGGTCCCACACCCATTTGCAGAAAAAAATCAAGCCTTAGCCAACCACTTTCCCATGCAAAATCCTATACTGGCACAACCATGTACAACCATGCCTCCACCCATTACTTATCCAGGCTACGAAGCTCATAAAATGGCATTTATAGAATAGAGGATTGTACCCAAAAATGAGCCTGATGCTCTCATGGCTTCTGAGTTAGACGGCGTAAAAAAGACCTTATCGCAACTCACTAGCAAAGTTACCAAAATGAAGCTAAACCCATCCCAAAATCAAGGTGGATACCAATAAGCATCTGCTGGTCCAAATACATACTCTTAGAATCCAAATAGGGGTTTTAATGCATATAACAACAAAAACACGCAGGAGAAATCATTTGGGCAGCAAAGGCCAAATTGGCCATGGAACACGACCAAATAATGATAGCATCCCAGCAGATGATGCCAATACTTATGAGGCTTCAGAGGCCAATCTTGTCAGGGCTCCAATTAAGCATCAAGATAGTAATGGATATGTGAACAACTCCCAAGACCACTATACCCAGAATCCAAAGAGTTCCCCGATGCAATTCAATGCTATGGTGTTTGATTCCTACGATTCTGGAAAAGAGGGAGGCCTAGAAACCTATACGGGAGAAGATGAATTCATGTTTCCTTTTCAAAGAGAAAGTGAGCCTGAATACTCCAAGGTGCATGCCTTCCAAAATGATCAGCGAAACTCATACAACCTCCGGAGTAGAAAAGAATCGCTCACCGATAGCATACCTCCGGGAAAGCAACCAACTCCACCAGATCCTCGGGTTAGTAACAATCCCATACCTCCAAATGGCCCAAATTCCCCCATACCTCCTATGATGAGTACATATGTCGGTTACCAAGGAACAGCCTGGTCAGGTGACAAGTACAGTGTAGTAGATGAACTCAAGAAAACTAAGGCGAACATCTCTATGTTCAAACTGTTGCAGGGCTGCCCATCTCAAAAGGAATCCCTTTTAAGATCTTTGGACCATTCAAAACTTGGCTTATCAACCAATGGCACTAGGGCACCCACCTCCAATGTTAACACATATGAGGCATTCCCAGCAGTATTCACAGATAGGACAGAGGTCCTACTGTTCTTACTCAGCTTGCAAATGTTCCTAAAGAACCTACATAACTGCCTAATTGATTCAGGAGCCTCATGCAACATCATGCCCTTGTCAATTTGCCAAAAGTTGGGGATGGTGCCTCAAGTAACAAACTAAGTGGTCATACAATTAGACAAAACTAAGGTAGAGTAATTGGTGTGCTCAAAGATGTACACAGTCAACTAGTCACAGATCCCCGTATACAAGAACACATTGATATACACATAGTGGACATCCCTGAGACTTATGGGATGTTACTAAGCCGAGAATGGACTAAATGCTTAAGAGGATGGCTCTCTACAGATTTCACGCAACTTTGGCTACCTTGGAGAGGTTTGAACAACCAAATAAAGATAGATGTCTAGCCAAAGTTGAAAAGGATGATCATGGAATACAATGCCCCGAATGAAGTCTTGTTCACTCAAACTGATTTAGGCACTTATCGATTGGACGATGTTTTCATGTTTCAAATCTGAGAAGGTGAAGAATCAGACCATAGTCCCATCCAAGGTCTTCTAGAGCTGAAGATTGGTGATGACATCTTCCAAAGTTTCATCAATAGCACAACAACTAGCCTACGACATCTAGGCCAAGATGCAGATCCCAACATTTTATTTCTACCTGGATACTGCCGATTACATCAAACTAGTCATTCCAAGTTTACATGCCCCAGTTCTCAAAAGGCACTGTCACGAGTATTGGCTCAAATTGCCCGACCAAATGAGCCACCAAAAGCATAGATGATAAAAGGAGATGTACGTGGGATAGAACACGATAACAATGTCGCACCAGGTATGGATAACCTAGTCCTTGCAAATAGTCCACCTCAAGATCAAGATAGTGGGTCAGATCTGGAAGATAGAAGCCTTGCCCTAAACATCCTTAGTGACTGGAGTACCTTGGATGATGGAGCATGTCCCCTTTACAAGGGAATACTGGAAGATAAAGACAATGAACTCCTCAAACCTGGGCATACTCAAAACACAGGAGAATCAACTTCTTTTGACAGCGATGGAGAGAGAGGCCAAAAACCAAGGACCAAGGATTTTTCTAAGAAAAGTTCAACTAGACCCAGCCCTACTAAACCACCTCAGATATGGAAACTGTGCTTCGACGGTTCCAAATGTAAACAAGGAGCAGGTGCAGGGATCGAATTGATAAATCCAAGGGGTAAGTCTTTCTATGCTGCTTATAGATTATAGTTTCTTTGTACTAATAATGTGGCAGAGTACGAAGCGCTGGTTCACAGACTCCTCCTAGCTCATGAGAAAGGAATCAAGATCTTGACGGTGGAAGGAGACTTGCAATTGGTTGTCAAGCATATCCATAGCTAGTATACTTGCAATGATAAGAGGCTCTCAGCCTACCGAAATAGGGCATGGGATCTGATCAATGACTTTGACACTTTCAACATCAAAACCATCCTAAGAAGAAAGAATGTTGTTGCCGATGCATTGGCTATTTCAGCCAGCTCATTACATCCAATGGAGAAATCCAAACTAAAGAAATTATCGGTTGAACTTGTCACAGCCCCGGCCATTCCAGAAAATATCACTAACTTTCAAGTCTTCCAAGATGATCAACATATCTTAGAGTTTATCATGTGCGCTGGTGTGTTCAAAAAGTAGATCATCGATGAGGAGAAGAACAGGGAGGAAATAGTTGAGCCTGAAGAGCCTGATGATTATGACATCATAAACATAAAAACCAATGCCATACCCAAGGGAATGGTAGAACTAGAGAGGATTTTTGATAGTGATTAGATTGCTATACGAAGATGCCCTGACATAACACCTGGTGGCAAAGAATGTGACACCTACAACCTAGGCACGAAAGAAGAACCGAGAGAAGTCCATATCAGAAAGGTGAAAACCAAGGAAGAAAAGGAGAAAATGGTCCAACTTCTCACTAAAAATCAAGATGTCATAGTATGGAGCTATGAAGAATTAAAGACACATGACACCTCATTCATAGTGCACAACATCCCTTTGAAGCTGGATTCTAAGCCTTTTCGACAATGACAAAGACCCGTAAATCCCACCATGGAGCGCTTAATTCAGAAGGAAGTCCAGAAGCTGCTCAATGCTAGGATCATCTTCCTAATTTGACATTCTACATGGGTTGCAAACCTAGTACCTATAAGGAAGAAGACTGGAGAAATCAGGTTGTGCATAGACTTCTAGAACCTCAACGAGTCCTCTCAAAAGAATAATTATCTGATCCCATCTCTAGACAAAGTGTTGCAAAAGGTTAATGGATCTCAAATGATGTCATTCCTAGATGGCTACTCTGGGTAAAATCAGGTGATGGTGCAGGAAGAGGACATGCTGAAAATAGCATTCACCACTAAATGGGGGACTTTCGCCTATCGACAGATGCCTTTTAGGCTAATTAATGTTGGGGCCACCTTCCAGAGAGAAATGGACATAGCATTCAAAGGATTGGTTGGAAGGTGCATCATCATCTACATGGATGATCTCACGGTCTACTCAAAAATAAGAGTTGACCACATAAGCAACCTCAAAAAATGCCTCCAGAGGTGCAGAGAATTTGGGATCTCCCTCAACCCCAAGAAATGCATTTTCAGGGTAACTGAACGAAAGCTTTTGGGACATATCATTTCTGAAAAGGGGATATCCATTGACCCTGAAAGGGTGGAGGCAATCCTAAAATTGACACCACCTCATAGCCGCAAGGAACTAAAATCTTTCTACACAAAGATCAACTTCGTCAGAAAATTTATCAGTGGCTTCGTAGAAATAGTGAAACCATTGAACGACATGCTCAAGAAAGATGCCACAATTGAATGGGCCCTCCTAGCCAAGAAGTTTTTCGAAGAGATTAAGACTGCCATTGCCACAACACTAGTCCTAGCCAGTCCTAACTACACCATCCCTTTCAAGGTCTACTCTTTCATGTCAGAACACTCATGCATAGGAATTCTCACGTAGAAGAAGAATAGTGAAGACGAAAGACCCATCGCCTTTATGAGTTTCCCTTTCAAAGATGTTGAGCTTAGATACCCAAACCTGGATAAATAATCATTCACTCTTGTCAAGGTAGTGAAGAAGTTTAGGCATTATATTTTGAGGAGTAAAGTCATTGGGATAGTTCCAGACGTAGTGGTTAAATCCCTCCTAATGCAGAATGAGATGGGAGAATAGAGGGGAAAATGGATGGCAATTCTCTAAGAGTTTGACCTAGAAATCTAGCTGATGAAGTTGGTAAGGGCCTAGGGCCTGACGAAGCTAATTTTTGAGTGTGAAGAAGGTCTAGTTTGCCAAACATACATCGACCAAGGTGTGAACACAGATTTATGATACCAAGACATAGTGTACTACCTGTTGCAGAATCGCTGCCCTGAAGAAATGAACAGTTCCCAGAGAAGAGCCTTAAAGATCAAAAGCAGCTCTTACATGCTAAAGAGTGGACAACTCTACAAATGCAATTATGAGGGTTTGTACCTAAAGTGTTTGGATAGAATGGAGGCAAATAAAATACTAGTGGACTTTCATGATAAATACAGAACAGGACATGGATCGGTGGAAGCCACTGCTCACCAAATCCTGAGGGCAGGATATTTTTGGCCTACAATATTTAAAGATACCAGCAAGCACATGAGATCCTGCCACACTTGCCAAACTAGCGCAACTCAAGAGAGAAATCCAGCGATGCCCTTACAACCAGTCTATGAGGTATTCCCTTTTGCCCAATGGGGCTTGGAATTTGTTGGAGTGATTAACCCTCCTTCATCTACAAGACATAAGTTTATCTTGACAGCTATCGACTATTGCACACGCTGGATGGAGGCACAAGCCTTGAAGAATTGTACCACTGAGGTCATGACCAAATTTGTGGAGGAGCACATCATAACTAGGTTTGGGATGCCATTCTATTTGGTATGTGACAATGCCCCCTCTTTCTCTTCAGCCTCGCTCACACAATGGGCCTTTGAAAACTAGCTAATCCTCAAATTCTCTTCAAATTATTATCTGCAAGGCAATGGTGTAGCAGAATCTACAAACAAAAATCTGACTACAGTAATCAAACACCTCCTGGATGACAACCCCAGGGACTGGCACACACAGCTGAAATATGCTTTATGGACTGATCGCGTAAGGATCAAGAATTCCTTGGGGATGTCTCCGTATTAACTAGTCTATGGCTTGCAACTGGTATTTCCTATGAACCTAAAGATCCCAATTTTGAGATTCATGGACCAATACATTAGGGAGGAAGATCAGGTACAAGTCAGACTCATGAATCTCCTAAAAATAGAGGAGAAACAAACTTTAGCCCTGGAAAATGTATCAAAGCATCAGGCTGTAGTCAAAAGGTGGTTCGACAAGAGGGTTACCATCAAAGCCTTCAGGATCTCTGACCTTGTCCTCATGTGAGATAAAGCAAAAGAAAAGCCAGGCAGCCACCAAGTTCCAAAGACTGTGGACAAGCGCTTACCAAATATTAGAGATCCTAGGGGAGAACACTTTTAGGATCAACACATTGGATGAAGAGTTGACCCCATTTCCAGTCAATGGGCAATTCCTCAAACATTACTTTGGATCCTAAGCGGGACTATCTTCCATCCCTTCTACCATAGTCACTTTTGCATTTTTCCCTTTTTTCATTGTTGTCCTCACCGTCAGTCCTTTCTTCTGCTCGTGTTTGTTCTTTCCTTTTGTCAGGGCTTGTTTTGTTGTTGTTTTGGGTCAATTTGTTTTGGATCTAGTCCAAGGTGTTCCACAAGGGGAGTAGAGGTATTTCTCAGTCAAATTTTTCCAAGGATACATGCAGCGTAAGAGAACCTTCCCAAAAAGACAAATTAGTGATGATTATCATTGACAAACAAGAAGGAGTTCAAAGTTTGGTCATCCTGATCACAAGACACACTAAGGTACAACACTAGAGGGCATTGCTTTCTAAGGTGTTTATCAATTGTAGCCAGCCTGAGTGCATAGGTTTGGGTACCCACCTATCCCAGAACCCAAGTCTAAACTGAATGCAAAGGTAATAACAAAAGAAAGAAGAGCCCAAAAGGGAAAGCAAAAGAGACACTAAAAAGAAAAGTGACCCAAAGAGGTCACAAGTGAAGTATCCAGGCAACACCGCCTAATCGTTGCTTGGATCAAAAAAAGAAAGAAGAAAAGAGGTTATGGACCTGAATGCATGGAACACACTAACGTCCAAGGCTTGATACATCTCCAAGAAAATAGAAGAAACAAAATGATTTTCAAAAAAAAAAATGGAGCTCTCACAAAGGAAGAAAGTTATAGCCTAAGTAGATACAGACTTGGGTGATTATGACAACCTCTACCGGGGATATGTACACTCGATTGGTAGTAGAGAAAGGTTATACTTGGGACTTGGGGAAAACTTTATTGGGGTTATGGATGCCTGACTGGTAGCAAAGCTCTTTTCGGGAAGCCTTGGTGTTATTTGGCAAAGGTTGGGAATAGCTGGCAAGCGCCTTGGTTATCACAACCAAAGGTCAAGAAATGAACACACATGAACACACATGGGGAAACTAATAGAAGAACCTCAGATTAGAGGTCATTGAAGAATCATCGACTCCACCGCCTCTTGGTTCTGTTCTAATACAAAGCTACTGTCCAGAAGAGTGTTGATGATAAAGAAATGCCTCGGTCATTCCTCCTTTTGTTGGGGCTATTTGTTGTGGGTCCACAACACACACCCCATTTTAGGTCCTCTAACCATGGGGACCCCCTTTCTCTTTTGTCTTTTCCTCCTTTCAGCCATGTATGCCCCTCGGAGAAACCCAGTCAGCCACCACAGAAGATTGTTGAAACCCAACCATAGGAAAGGAGAACCCTTTTTTGGCCTTTCAGCCTTTCAAAGGATTTAGGTCCTCTGAAATGCCGAAACAGCCGAAAGGCCAAAGACCAGACCTTTCGGTGATTTTAGAGTCTGAAATCACTGAAAGGCTGAAAGGTTCTTGGTCCTCCTTCAGCATTTTCAGCAATTTGGTGTCTGAAACCCCAAACCCGCTGACGTCAGCCCATGGGTTATAAAAGGGGTAGCCTCCTTTTGTCATTTCACTTTGCATTTTTGTGTGTTTGTGCTCTCACTCGCATTTCGTCTGCTTCTCCTCACTGACCACCTCCTCTTCCAAGCCACCTGGTTGCCCTCCCTTTGCTCGATTGATTGAGGTAGGCTCTCTTCGCTCTTCCTCACTTGGTGCTTTCAGGTTTACCTAGGTTTAGGGTCATTTCGGTGCCCCTAGTGCCTGTCCAGCCTAGGGCACTTTGTTTCATCACCCTTTTGGTCTTCTGTGTCTTCGTGCGTTGACATGGATGTCCCTCCCTGTCGGTCCTAGGGTTTTCTTGTTTCATTAGGTCTAGGTTTAGGGTCTTTTGTTTTTTTCAGTCATGGTGCTTACCACAGGTTTTCAGCCTCTGAAGGGCCAAAAATTGGATCTTCACTTTCGCCAAGTGTTGTTTCAGATGTTTCAGCCTTTTGAACATTCGAAAGGTCCGAAAGTCTGAAAAGTCAAAAGTGAAACCTCCGATCAATCCATCCGGGTTCCTCACCATGTTCAGACGATTTGGCATCCTTGAGAAAGCCCCTCCCAGTTTGGTGTCTAAAACTCTGAAACCCTTGATGGACTTGGCCCTACCATACGCCTGTTCGCACTTTCAGACTTTTTGGTCTCCGAACTAGTTTTCGGTGTCCGAAACCCTAAAAGGTCCAAAAGTGTGAAAACATGCACTTTAACTATTTTTCAACTCTCTTTACTTGCTTCTATAGTTTAAATTTTTTTTCCTATTCAAATAAACTACTGATATTTGTCTTTTCTTGCAGGAATGACTGAACCCAAGATAACATCCCCAATGAAGTATCAATATAAGGGGAACCTCCCTAGCTCAAAGGTGGGGAACAAACATAGTGAGGTAACTGACACCAACATCAAGAATGTGGATTGGAATGAATTCCTAACTCAGTGCTCCCAACCGGTGAATAGATCCAAGGACTATACCTCATTAGTCCTATCTAAGATAGTAAATGCAACCGTGCACCCCGTGGCTATTTCATCTTTAGAATTGATCATCACCCTAGCTCATCATTACGATTCAGATAAGAGGGTGGTAGTAAACTCCAAGGATCAAGTGTTTTCACCTTCACAAAGGCATAGACAAATTCTATGACTTTTATATTGAAAAGGGGACCAAGTGGTTTGGCAACAGGGAGCAAACCGTAAATGAGATGATGAATAAGGAATACCTCAAGCAACCACTTCCCAAGAACAAACTGGACAAGATAGACCTCTGGAGAGGTTATATGAGAGATGATATCCAGGTAGCTATAACAATCATAAGCAGGGTGTATGGGTTACCACATTCCACCCAACTCAAGCACTGGATGATCCTATTGATAGAAAGGATCTGGGAATAGAAGGCAAGATTCGACTGGGGCACCTTCATCAGTGACAATTTGGGTGAGCAATTGACAGTCGTAAAACATAACCCCAAGTTTTACATGAGCACTTATGTGGTGTATCTACTAGCTACCTAGGAATATTATCTTGGTCTCACCAAGAGGGGAAGTGTGAAAGACCCAAATGCATGGCCCCATCTTGTATACCCGCATTTGGTAAAAGGAGCAAACATGCCCGAGGATTCCCCGGATTACAAGATAGTCAATGATGCATTCATATTCACAGTCATCCAATCTATTGAGGGTGACTTTGTTAAAAGGATGTCCGAAGAGGCTGTCACTAAGGTAAGGGCCATTGGGGTCTATTTTATCTAGTTTAGGACATTCACATACATCAGGATAGTCGGATCAACCCTGCAACCAAAGAAGTTGCCCAGGTACCCATCCGACTGGATAATCATATTGGAGATGGCCAGGCAGCTCGCGAATGTATACAAGCACATAAAACATAAGAAAAAGCACTGTTGGGACTTTCCCATCTCTTTGGGACCCTATACACTATAGGATAGGAAGGTTTTCAAATCCCTTTCTTTTGAATGGGATGACTGTCCCTTACAAATTTACAAGACAGTATGAGCCCACTTTGATCCTATAGGTACTTATAGCCATATCATCAGCAAATTCTATGTACATGAGCCACATCTGGAAGATCATTGGATAAAGTGTATAGATGATCATGAGGTCAGGATCTGAGATTACTGTAGAATGAACCTAACTCTGACAAAAAAGGTGTTGAAGGTTCCTATTTCCTTGAAGGTATGGGAATGTGATTCAGAGGAGGTCTTGGAAGACATTTACACAAAAGATAGGGTGTATGACCGGGCAATCATGAACGCCGAAGTTGACAAGGATGAAAATGATGACATACACTTCAGGGAAAGGCACATGATAAAGTCCACTATATCTTGGATCAAGAAGCCACACCGAATGAGTCCAATCCGGGTGAAAACATTAATGGAGCCCTCCAAGAAAGTAGAGAAAAAATGAGGAGAGAAGTCAACAACTCCTAAATATAAGAGGGCTCCCCCCCAGAAGCCAAGAATGGTGTAAGGTCATGAACGACCAGTTGAATATGGCTCTAATCCAAGGCCCAAGAAAACTAGAATGACAGGCCAGATTGACCCACCAACAGGGTCGTCACAACCCCAATTAGGAGAAGGCCCATCTACCTCTGGCCAATCTTCCCCCACCACTGAGAAGAAGACCTATAAGAGAAAGAAGAGTTCTGAATCTTCGCAGTAAGAAACTGTACAAGAAGAGCCTGAGGAAGAGGACGTAGGTGAGCCCTTAGTCTGGAAGACTAGGTTGCAAAAGAGGAGAGAAAAGGAGACTACTAAGAAACATAAAGAGGATCCCAAACAATAGGATAATCCTTTGGATGCATTGGGATCAGATGAGTTCATGCTTTCTAATTTTGAAGGACTGGAAGGCTTTTCGAATCAGGGCCAAGATAAACACACTGGGGGACCACCGCTCATACAACCCAAGGTAGGCCTCACTCCACCACCACTCATACAACCCCAGGTAGCCCTCACTCTACCACCGCTCATACAACCTCAGGTAGCCCTTACTCCTCCACCGGTCCTGTTTAGCAATCCTCTGGTGAATGTTCCTTCTCCACTAGTAAGCTTTGATTCTACTCTAGGGCCTAAAACCCAAGACATTGGGGTAACTCAAAGTTTAGTAACAGACAATGTAGCTGGAGGGAGTTATGTTTTCACTACACCACCCCACATACTTACTCCACCAACTTCCCTACCGACTCCAACACCTCCTCCCGCACCAACTCCACCTCCGTCTACTACCACCATCTCCTCATCTCCCACTCCAATCATACCAACACTTATTCCCTCAACATCAATCCCTCCAACATGTGCTACCCAGGTTTCCTGAGAAGCCGTGAGTGCTAAGGACACACCACCTTTCCATACCACGCTGGAGGCCATGACCGGTCTGAAGTCAAAGGTATCAATTGATACTTCCGATGAAGAAGCCCAAGACAAAGAAGAGGATAATGTGGTAACTGAACAAGGAGAGAAAGAAGGAGGAAGGGGAGAAGGAGAAATGGATGTGGATGCTGAAGGGGAAGGAATGGAGGAAGGGGGGAATGAACAAGGAAAAGGGCAAGAAAAGGAATCAGAAAAAGAAATAGAGCCAGAAATACAAAGCCTCACTTCGATCCTCCAGGTTGCACCATATGAACCTATAACTACATCTGGTAAACCTACTTGGTTTACCAAGGAGATACAACCTAGGAGAAGAACCTACACCGGTGAATTGGATGGAGAGGACACAAGTATGACATCGATGA
This sequence comes from Thuja plicata, assembly GCA_018584345.1. Classification (NCBI taxonomy): domain Eukaryota; kingdom Viridiplantae; phylum Streptophyta; class Pinopsida; order Cupressales; family Cupressaceae; genus Thuja; species Thuja plicata. The sequence continues at coordinate 398,787 of MU226623.1, forward strand.
GACAAGCTTTCCACCAGGCAGAAATCAATGCGCCTACAAAGATCATGTCATATGTAACTCAAGACCCTGGGGGTCATTGGAAAGCCTAGATAGCTATCCCTCCCCCGAGCACTTCTTAGACGACAATTTCATCAGAAGCTAATACATTCAAGGAGGTAGATTTGGGCAAACCTACAAGAGAAGGGAGAAAAACACTAGCAACTTTAGGGTTGAAGCATGCTCCAGGGTTCATGAATAAAGATGAAGAAACCATCAAAACTTTAATGGACCAAAATGAAGCCTTAAAAGGGTTCATAAAAAAGATGTTGGGTCCCATTAACCCAAATTGTTCAAAGGCTTCACTACAGGCCATGCTTGATAAAAGGGCTACACCAAATTTGCTGGCAGGTTTGACTCCCTCTTTTATCTAGGCAAGCGCTGATTGGATAAATGACTTCAAACAATTTAGAGAGAAGGAAATACCATCAATATTTAGGCCATATAGGACTATATTGGTTGAGGTTAAAACACTCATTGACCTGGTGGAAGATGATGGGGGTATGGATGTAGAGGTAGTTAAGTGGCAAGCATCTCTCCAAGATTTGGAGATAATTCGAAAGCAACGCTTCCAAATTTTGGTAAAAGTCTATGAGGGTGAAGAACTAGATAAATTTGAGACTTGGACCAAGAAAATGGCCAAGATAATTAAGGCCAACAAGAAACACCAGGCCCTTATAGATGAAAAGCGGGAGGAGGTAATAAAATGGATCAAAGATATAGATACCTTCTTCACAGGGGTCAGCCTCAATGTCTACCGAGATGAAAGCCAACAGGCTCTACATCCCAAGGAAGTGGTCCAACAGTTTAGAGACATTCTAGCTGGAGTCAATACCAAGGAGGCCTTGTAGCAACTATTGTACATGAAAGAAAAAATACACAGAATGTCACAACACGAAGAAGAGATCACGTTCTTCACTTTTGAATTAACTATCTCTAGAAAGAAGCAAGAATGAAGTGTCACCAAGATAAAAAGGAAGGAGATCAATTTTGAAGAGGTTGAGGAAATAGTACATAGGCTTAGGGAAGCTCACCCAGAGGTCTTCCCTAGATAAAGCTCCAAGGTCCAGTTTCCAGATAAGTGGGGAAATATTTTCACACTTGGCCAAATTTCTACTAAGGTGGAGTTTTTCGCCTTTTGACCTCTGAAATTTTGGTTTTTTTGGCCTCCCAAAGCAAGGAGTTTTTCGGCCTTTCGGCCTTTGAAGATTTCAGCCTTTTGGCCTCCTCAAGTTTTTTGGCCTTTCAGCCCATGACAAGTCCAAACTTCTTGGACCTCTGAGTTTGGAGATTTTGAAGAACACCTGAGAAAATTTGAAGGCATTGAAGTTTCAGGGTAGAGGTCAGGGTCCAAAAAACTGGGGCTTTCAGTGAGGTTACTTTTTCAGACACCAGTTAGACTCCAGATCATAGCCATGGGCAACTTGAGTTCATTTTGGAAGGACTAAAGGTTTCCTATCAGTTCCCTCTGCCAGAAACAGTTCCAGGTGAAGAATCCAAGAAGCATCCACCAAGATCAAGAAGAAGACTCCCAATTCATAGAAGGAATTCTATTCCTTTTTCTCTGTCTTCTCTAGCAGATTTTTCCCTCTTTGCATAAGCAAATGGATTGTAAATGGGTTTAAGAATCAATGGAAGTTACATAGTATCAGTTAGTTATAGTTTACCTCCAGAAAAGTTCTAGTTTCAGTTCTATTTCTTTAGTTTAGACTCTCTGATGCCCTAACTCTGAAAATCAGAGTTGTAGATCAAAACTCTATATATTGTAATAAAAAAAGAAATGTAAAGGGCCAACTTTTTAATACAATAAAGACCTACATTGGGTGCTTCATTCATGGTGTGTGAATTACTGCTATCTATGCAAATTTATTGAATGTATGCTTGCATTATTCTTTATTTTTCAGGGAGCCCTTTGTGTTATTGTGTTTTGAATTTGTGCTACTTTTAGTTGGAGTTTGCTGTCATATATCTACCTTGCTATGACAAATGCGTGGAAGACATCATGTTTGGGATTAATGATAAATCTGTCTTGTGGGTGTGCACATCTTGGTGGCTTCACGATTTGATAGATTTGAATATCTTGCATGAGTGAATACATCTTCTCTCCAAACGCTTGCATTCGTGGAGTAGTGAATTGTGACTTGGTCTGATTTATGCTTCGTGGGTTGTTCCAAATCTCTCCAGCATTCAATTTTCAAGGAAGGGTTTATGGTGGTTTATGTCCTTAGGATTTCACTTTTCCCACAAAATCTTTATTTCTCGTTACTCTTCCCTCTTTAAAACGCTGTCATTAATTCTGAAAATTACCATCTTAAAAACACAAAATTGCATTTTATTTACAACACCCATACTTGTTAAAATGGAAAATACCCAAAAAAGAGAACTAAAAATATTTTGCAGTTTACTGTCTTGAACGTACCAGAAAAGGCCTCCTCATCAACAATCACATTTATCTTCAACTTAGTAACCAAGCAGGTTGTGACCCGACCCCGAAGAACCTTGGGAATAACTCGGTTATTCTTTCAAGAGAGGAAATCGAATCTCGAGATCCTAGAAAGTTGACTTGTGTTAAAATGATGCTCAACAAGAGGAATAGTAGGAATGTGAGGACCCAATATGGAAGGATAGCAGGTAGGGGTAGGATATTGGGTGTAGTAGTGAGATTTTCATGTAGGCAACATCAACATCGACACACATCTTGAAGGACAGTGGAATGATAGAGGAAAAATGTGTGAAATGGATTTAGGTTTTGATATGGATCTTGGTATATGAGGACCCAAGATGGATGAGGACGTATTCAAAATAATTGAGTTTGGGACATGAGGACCCAAAATAGGTTTAGTAGATGAAAAATGTTTGAAAGGAGACATAGTGGAAGCCTTTGGAAGCTTGGATGCCAATTCTTTTCCTTTTTGTTCAATTCTTTTAAGAGAGACTTGGGAATCCACATAACTTTTGGTTTTCTTTTTGTATCCAAGTCTTTTAGAAGGGACTTGGGAATCCACATAGCTTTTGATTTTCCGTTTGTATCAAATGATTTAGAACACAATCCTTTCATAATGGATTTAGGAACCCATATTTTGTTTGATTTGGTTCTTTTCTCAGTGGACCTATGTGGGCTCTTGAATATTTCCTGTTTATTTGTAGTCACATGTAGATTAGATGGGACATAGTGATCTTCATATTTAGGTGGATTCTTATATTTTTTATTTCTTTGTTGCACATCCAAATTGCTTCCAAAAGACTTGGGAATTTTGGATGAATAAGACTGATATGGATGGTTCATATGGATTGGTTGATAGGGAGATTTCAAGGATGTATGTTTTTGTTGATCTTGATAGGAGATAGGATAAGTAGATGACAAGCTAGTAGTGATAGGCATGGTAGATGGAGGGACATAAGGACCCGAAATAGATTGCAGGTTTGATGGTTTTAGCTTTGGAATATGAGGACCAAGGATGGATTTGGAGGATAGTGAAGGATAATTCTTACGTTTGAATAGAGGGATATAACGTGTGGAGGGGATATCAACATCTTTAGAGTGAGTTGCATGACCAAGGCTCTTCTCTTTAGAATTCATCTGTATATCAATATGAACATGAGTAGCTTTGATAGGAGCATCTGAAGCTTGATTGGATTTATTGTTATGCAAGGGATTTAGAGGAATTATGTTTTCTGGGTATGGAGGAGCATGACATGGATATGATGGGATGCTCTAATCTTGACAAGGATAATTAGATGGTGTACAAAGGGTACTTTTCTCTTGATTTTCAATAGGCTCATGAGAGATGGTGGAAAGGATATCCTGGTCTTGCTTGGGAGATGGAGGATCTTCTTGGAAGAGATGGAAGGGGATGATAAAATCATCATGAGACTCTTGAGATGTGTGACTTTGGTCAACCATTGGATAAGGATGGATGGTGTCTTGATCTTGATCATTACTGATATTTGTTTCGTCACACTGTGGATTGTCTCCTTGACATGGAGCCATGTCTAAGGATGAGGTAGGAGTGTTGTATTGCATGAAGTATTCTTGACACATTGATGGAGAATCCTTTGGAATAGGCATGATAAGTGTTGAAGCACATGGAAGCTTTAGGTCTATGATCTTTGAAGCTTGAGAGGGACTTGCATCCGTATGCTTAGCTTGGATTTCTTTTAGAGGTAGTCCTTGAGAGTAGACATAGTCATCATTAGGCTCAGTAATTGATAGAGATGATGAAGCTTTAGGAGATGGAGGAATGGTGGAAGAAGTAGATGTGGTATGGGAACCATTGCTAGACTTGGATTCCTAATATTGATCATGCTTGAGATTAGTATCTTCACTAGATGATTCATTAGGATTTTCCACTTTGATGATGCCATCATCTATGAGATCTTGGATTTTATGTTTCAAATCCATGCAAGATGAAGTTGTATGCTGATTGCTTCGATGATACACACAATAGGGACTCAAGAATCTGAATCCACATGATGTGGCTTGAGGTAATGTGATGAGATCATTCTCAAGAAGGTCTTCTAATGTTGATTAATAAGATTGTCCTAAAGGAGTGAAGACTCTTTCTAAAGGAGAATTAGATGCTTCGTGACTTGAAATATCCTTCTTTTGCAGATAGAAAATAATTTCATCAGGTTCTGTCATGAATTCATCTACATTCTCTTGACCAAAGATAGGATTGTCGTAAAACTATTCTTGATCAAAGATGGGATTCTCATACCAAGATCTATCCATGTTGGAAGGAAGTGTGGAGATGTGAGAATCATGATCAAATAGCAAAGGGCAGGTTGATCTTAATGAGGATTCATCAGATGAAGTATCATTTTCCCCCTTTAATCCTTGGAGTTTAGATTCCAAAGTTTGACGTTGTTTTAATAAAGTTTCCTTAAGAATCTCTTCTTTTCTTTTAGACAATGTAAGAAGGTACGATGAATCGATTGATTGACTGATAGGTGTTGAAGTGATATCTAAAGTGTTGATTAAGTCCAAGACCAAAGGACAAAGGAGATAATGTTCAACTGAGACAGAGATAGCAATGACTTTGATTTTGAGTCAAGGTTGACAAACCTACTTTTGCAACTCAGGATAGGGACAGTGTAGACAAAGATGATAAGATTGAAATAGATAATGGGTCACTTGGACTAGCACAAAAAAGTCAAATTTTGAGACAACAAGTGAGTCAGACTGTCAACAGATTGTAGTCAAAGATAGAGTAGTAGCGATGTTTGATGAGAACAGAGATTTGTGAAAATTCAGACAGAACCGTCAAAATAGAATACATAATTGGATAGCAAGTTGATAGATTCTTAGCGTTTTGATAGTAGATGCAGAAACTCAGACAAGAGCTTGACAGTTTAACACCTAGAAGTGCATATTTGGAATCATTTGAATGTTTTGATGTTTGTATTGAATGTTTTGTTTTGATGTTTCACCCATGCAAGACACATCAAGCAGAATGTTTGTTGTAAAAAGAAGTCACACCACAATCCTTGGTAAGCTAGGGCAATATCTGTTGAATTCCCACTTGAACCAAAGTTCAGCCATGTCTACTCATAGAAGACAACTTAGAAGCTTGGAGGCATGGGCTCCTCCTTACAGTGTGTTAGTACTCTCAAATTTTGGAGAAATTTAGAGTGACTATACTGAAAATTCTTCTAAGGCAAGATGAATAACCCCTAAAAACTTGCAGAGAATCCTTACTTTGAATACATGCAGAAAGAGGCCTCTTGATTTTTGTGAAAAACCACTTGGGAGATAGGTTCAACACCTTTCATTTAGCAAGTAAAGTGGGTTCCAACCCTTAGATTTTAGTTCTGACTTGTTTTGGAGATGGCCATTTGGAGGTGCTTGTCTAAATCTATATTTTTGCCAAAGTGTAAGTTTGTTGTAGCAGACCCTGTTTGAATTTGAATATCTTGTGTCCTATTAAGTTTAATGGCCCACCATTTTGGGATTGTTTAATATGTATATCAGAGAAATTATGTTCCAAAGCTCAATCCATTTTGAATCCGTTTGATAGGTTTTCCAATCCCTCAAAGTTGGTCTTCTAGAAATGTCTCGTTTCTTTGTTCTGCCCAAAATTCTGAGTAGCCCTGTTTGACCAATTGTAAATTTTGACCTTGTGACCTAATTGAAATAATTCCTTTTGCATCGTATTATAGAGGTCAAATAATTCTTATATCTCCGTATTTAGGTCATGATGAATCCATCTGGGTAGTTTTCCAATTTGATTCTGTAGCTTACAAATGCATAATTCTAAATTAGCTTACTTTGAGGTCTTACAAATGTGTATCTGAATGAATGCCTTGGATAATTGAGTTGTCCCTCATATTTTAAGCATGGATTTGTACCTACCTAGATATTTTCAGATTTCTACCAATCCAATTGATCACTTTGCTTTGCCAAATCCAAACCCAATTTCTGCATATCTGTTAGGTATTGGTTCAGAAAGTGTTTTAGAAACTGACTTTGTGTATTAATGTCATTTGATCTATGGAAAATCAAAGAAATTTTGTGTATTAATGTCATTTGATTTTCTGGAAGAGTACTGGGCATGGCGAACCCCATATTTTGGGCACCAATGTAGAAAGACTTTTAAAAACTTCAAAATCATTGTCCCACATTGATCCCAAAATCAGCTGCAGTAGTGTTTATAAGAAAAAAGGCTTTCATATGACTTTGAAGACAAAGAGGAAGCTATCCACGTGTGTAGTTGACTGGTGATTGATGCCTTAGTAAGGATGCCCGGATGACAGGTAAACAAATTTTGCAGAGAAATGGCGCTAGATGGAGGTGATGACATGGCAACACATGGCGGATCGTTGCACATTTATGGAGGAGGAAGGTGATCATGAAAATATCTTGTGACTGCACAACCAAGATTATTGCGTAGTCACGCTAGTTTGATGAGGTGCCCATAATGATGTGCGAGCTCACGAATGAGCTAGTTGTGCAGTCATAGACCTGAAAATTAGCTCATCGCATAGTCGCACATGAAGATCGAGACATCAAAATTAGCTCACAGGTGAGCAACCGAGCTCGTCATGCAGTAGTGCAGCTTCCAATCGCATAGTTGTGGACCCAAAATTTTCTCAACACACAATCTCACTTGAAAACAAAGGTCATGAAAAGGACATGTGAGTGCGCGACCAAGCCAGTCGCGCACTTGCGCAAGGTTTGCATTGGAGTTAAAAAGTGACGCGACTAAGTTATCAATGCTAGTTGCGCACTCGCAAAGGCTATGCAAAGGTGGATTTTTAGAGCCAACCAAGAGCTGAAACTTGGTAAAATTTGGTGACTTGCATAGGAAAAGGGAAAAAATGAATTAAATAATCTATGCAGAATGTAAAAAGCAAAGTTAAAATTGCAGAATGATATAGTTTAGACTATATTAAAAAATTCATGAATTTAAATGATGCACAAGCAAAAGAATGGTTTCAACAGATGGTCAGATTTTGTGCAGGCATATAAGTGTCATATATCACCAAAAATGTCTCAGAATGAATATTCTGATTTTGTGAGACTTTTAAGTCCAGATCAAATCAGATTTTTACAGTTAGGAAAAGAAGCAGTTGCAGATATTTTCTAGGAGAAGATGGACAGGTGTCGATGAACTAAATTTGTTTTTCCAATACATCTATATCTTAGATTCTTCTCAATTGTGCAAGGATGGTGAAATTAATGCTGCAAGGCAACTTTCTAATTTTTTGTGTCTAGTTTTGAGTTCTTTGTTGTGTAAATGTATTGAATAAGAAGTTTTTAATGAAAAAAATGGAATCCCTTACCAGTATTTGTCTGATGTGTTTGTGTTTGATCCTAAATATTTGTGCATAAATTTGTTAGGCATTTTAGTGCACCAGTTATAAGGTAACTGTGAATTTGTGTTTTAGTTTCTTTCAAGGAAAGAGTAAATCTTATAGACAAGTTCAAAGGTTTCAAGGTTGGATATGAATCTGATGTCCAAGTGTTGGAGTGAAAAGAGTGAAATGTAAGGCATTTCATTTGGGTCTTGTATGTTTGGATTTAAAGGTTTTTCTGTGAATGTATGTTTATATGACTCTATTTCCCAATAGACAAGGCACTAGTCTTTGCTTCTTTATGCAGCTGTCATCATCAGATTATAAAATATCAAATCATTTTTACTTTTCTGTTTAAAGAGCTGTGAATGATTGTTAGATTTAGTGTGATGGGAAGGAATACATCCCATGATTCACTGAAAGAGTGAATCCAATAGGTACACATGCCTAATCCTTTGAGCTCAAAGTGTAGGAGGATTGTTTAATCCTTGTTAATTATCCTTTTCCTGGACAAGGTTAGGGAAAAATGCTAACAAGATGGCGACTCTACTAGGGAGTTAAGTAAAGTTTCAGTAAAATGGTCAATGAAATAGGAGATTTATTTCCTTGATTTGTTGTGTTAACCCCAAAATCTAGTTGAAAGAAAGAGTCAAGTGATGGAATCTAAATTTTATTTCAGATCTGTATAAGGATATCTTGGAAGTGTTTTCATTTGCAGTAATTATAAGAAAGATTTGTGCGGCTTTTCTGATTGGAGAGAACCCAGAAATAAAGAATATATGTCAAATGGTTTTTTGTTGTTTGAGAATTTTCCTCTGCAAGGAGGTGGCGAATCTATGTTGAAATGAACCTGATGGAGCTATCAAGAAGGCTTTAGATCTACCAGAATTCCAGTCAAATAAATAAGAGCAGCAACTGCAATTCCTTTCAGGTAATCCTTATATTTTCATGTGAAATAAAATATCCTTATGAAGTGAAGTAGCACTAAAAAAAGGAAATAATGGTGATAAGTTGAGATGCTTCTCGGTTGTTGAATGTATTCTGTACACTTTTGATAAGTATGTTTATATTTTGATCTTATGCTCATTTGGGAGAGAAGTTGGTAATCCAAGTTCAGCCATGAATTCCAGTCAGCCACAACCCTGTAATTTAAGGAGGGGTTTCAATAATAAATTGTATGCAGCTCTGAATTTTGAAGGTATTCATGGTTACCCAAATGCTTTTCCACATGAAATCAGAGAAAATTTGCCTAGGTTCAGGGGTGAGAGAGATGAGAATGCTGAGAAGCATTGTAAAAAGTTCATGGACTTAATTGAGGATTTTGACATTGAATGTGAGGATAGCGTCATGAAGTTGTTTGTCCAAACTTTGAAAGATAATACTAGGGAGTGGTTTTCTTTTTTACCAGCTTGTTCAATTTCTTCTTGGGATGAATTACATGTTGCCTTTATGGAACGATTTGGTGAGAGAATGAATTTGAGTGATGTATTTACTAATTGGTTGAATCTTAAGATTAAAGAAGATGAACTAGTTCCTGATTTTAATATCATATTTGCAAGAGATTTACATGAAATACCTGAAAGATGTAGACCCCAAGATGATGTGTGTGTTATAGTTTACTTTGATGCATTTAAAAATAATATGAGTTATAGGTTGAGAGACAAGGGACCTAAGACTTTGCATCAGGCCTTTAGGACAACAATAGAGATTGAGAACACTGTCAAATATAGATTGACAAAGAGCCATTTCTTCAGAGGGAGTTTCTGACAAAATACATTTGAGAATGGACAAGAGTATTGTGAAAAGTTTGCAGCTCCAAATAGGTGTATTGATACCTCTGCTTTGGTTTCTAATCAGGTCTTGAATTCATATTCGAATAGATGTATGGTTAGTAATCCTTTGTTGCATACGGAAGAAACTTATAATGATGACAGCAATACATGTGTCCAAGAAATGGTAGCAATGAATGATGTTTCAAATACTTATAATGCTGACTTGCTCAATGAATCTTTGCCTTACAAAGTTATGTCAGAAATACCCTCTCATTTTGATTCTAGATGCAATGATACTAACAATGTTTTGAATGTTGAAGAGGATGTATATGTTTTACATTCTTATGAGGATCAAGAGGATACTGAAACTTATGTTTCACAAGAAAATGATATGTTGGAAGATGCTAATTCATTGTTATTATGTGAGCATAGTGTAGCATGGGAAGATAAGAGAATTTGTGGAAGTGAATGCAAATCAGCATGTGAAGGTAAGAGTATCTTCACCAATTTTGAAAATAGTCTTTTACATTTGCATGATACAAATGAATTTGATATTAAGAGCTTTGAAATGGATTTGGTGTCAAAACTTAAGGAAAGAAGAATGGTAAATGATGATCTTCCTTATGAGATGGATTATGATACTACCTTGCAACTTTATCATGATATTATGAATGAAGATCAATTAGTTGAGTCTTTTCAGTCGAAGGATAAAGTGCTAGATGAGTGTGTTTTTGAAATTCTTTCATTCAATGAGGATCTGCTTCAGCATATGAATTATTTGTGTAATGAAAATCCTACATGTGGTGAGAAAATTGAGGTCGATTGGTGTCTTTCCCCATCTCCTCCGGTTGGAGAAGATAGTATGATTTTGTTATCCGCTTCTTTTCCTAATGATAGAGGTGTCGAGTCTAACTATAATGATATCTCTAATTTTGAATCATATGCTAAAAGTTATTATGATAGTGATTATGATAGCATATGTACTAATGTCTTCAAATTTTTTATCAATAATTCATTTGATGAAGACATTGATATGGATCAACCATCTCTTTTTTACCATGTTCATATGGGAGAAAAACATGGTGTTGTTAATCCGTTGTTTGAGGAATGCATTCAGTTTTCAGATTTGATTTATTCTGATTTTGATGTTGAAAATGTGTCAATATGCAGTGATAAATCAGATCATGTCTCTTCTCAGGCTAAAAGTGATTGTGAGTGTAAAGTTGCATTTGATGAGTCCATTGTTCCATGTAGTGAGTAGGACTATGATGTTGATCAGCTGGTTCCTTGTGACCATGTGGGAAATTTGGAAATGGAAGAGGTTTCCAATTTGTGTTTTGAGGAACATGCTGATATGTCTTTTCATTGTGAAGCTTTTCCATATTTTTGTATCCATGACTTATGTGAGTATGATTCATTTACCTTCTTTATAAATCAGTCGGTTAATGAGGGGGTAATGCAAGTGGAGTTTGATGCTTCTTATGATGATGCATTTCCTTATTGTCATGGTTCATATTTTTTGATATTTGCTGATGAGAAGGATGAGTTTCATACTTTTGGTTATGTTGATTCAGATGGAAGAATTTCTAAAGGCATTAGAGGAATTGAAAATAAGGTATTCTTCATTTTTATGATTCCTTCTGAGTTTGAGTAGCAGCTGTACAAGTGTATTTTCATTCTGATATTTATATCCCAAGAAGAGAATCAAATTTTTGATAGAGGCAAGTGCTGGTTTCAATTGTGAAAGGGCTTGAGGTTTTTGTAAACAATGTATACATTGTATAGTTACTTTCTTTTCATTTGTGTGTGGTGTGTGGTTTTCAATAAGGAGTCCTAGTTTTTGAGAAGGAGAAGAGAGAGAAAGTGAAGAGAAAAGTCTGATTTTCATTTTGGGTGGTCTTCTTCTACCATTGATTCTGAGATTCTCTAAATGCCCACATGGGACATGTGTCCCCAGATAGAGCCAATGTTAGTACTCTCAAATTTTGGAGAAATTTGGAGTGACTATACTGAAAATTCCTCTAAGGCAAGATGAATAACCCCTAAAAACTTGCAGAGAATCCTTACTTTGAATACATGCAGAAAGAGGCCTCTTGATTTCTTGTGAAAAAAAACTTGGGAGATGGGTTTAATTTAATTTAGCAAGTACAGTGGGTTCCAACCCTCAGATTTCAGTTCTGACTTGTTTTGGAGATGGCCATTTTGAGGCGCTTGTCTAAATCTGTATTTTTGCCTAAGTGTAAGTTTGTTGTAGCAGGCCTTGTTTGCATTTGAATATCTTGTGTCCTGTTAAGTTTCATGGCCAACCATTTTGGGATTGTTTAATATGTATATCAGAGAACTTATGTTCCAAATATCAATCCATTTTATAGGTTTTCCAATCCCGCAAAGTTGGTCTTCCAGAAATGTCTCATTTCGTTGTTCTGCCCAGAATTCTGAGTAGGCCTGTTTGACCAATTGTAACTTTTGACCTTGTGACCTAATTGAAATAATTCCTTTTGCATCATATTAAAGAGGTCAAATAATTCTTACATCTTCGTATTTAGGTCATGATGAATCCATCTGGGTAGTTTGCCAATCTGATCCCGTTTGCATTTTCTATCAGTGTGCTGAGCTGTCAAATGCATAATTATGCAATAGCTTACTTTGAGGTCTTACAAATGTGTATCCAGATGAGTGCCTTGGATAATTAAGTTTTCCCTCATATTTTAAGTATGGAGTTGTACCGACCTAGAGATTTTCAGATTTCTACCAATCTGATTGATCACTTTGCTTTGCCAATTCCAAACCCAATTTTTGCATATCTGTTGGGTATTGGTTCAGAAAGTGTTTTAGAAACTGACTTTGTGTATTAATGTCATTTGATCTATGGACCATCAAAGTAAGTTAGTGATATTTTCATGATCATTGTATGAAACTAAATCTATTACCGAGGTTTCAGATCATGAGGGTTTTGTTGGTTGAGTTTTCAAAGTAAAAAGCATAGAGGTTTTGTGCAGATTAATATTGTTTTCAAAATTGCACTTTACTGAATTGCCTTCTTCAGAGGTTGGTAATTTCTTGTAGGATGATTTTTTTAAAATGAGGATTGTTTCCCTGTACTCTATATGTGAAAGTGTATTACCGGTATTGGGCTTGGGCCTCAAGGCAAGTTTTTGTATTGTTTGCAAAGGCCGATTCGGTTGAGATTTATGCTGTTTTGGCATTTGCACTTATGCAGTTTTGAAAATTGCTATCTTTTGATCAGTTACTCCAGGCATGTAGAATTTTATCTACCAAATCCCTTTGGCATGTGTTTTCACATATCTGAAAAGGGTGTGGGTTTACGTTTGTATGATTATGGGATGCTTTGTGGTCAGTTTTTGAGACTAGTTCCAGAGGTCAGTTGCCATTAGTGTGGTCAGTTTGAAGAAATGTTATGGTTGTTTGAAATGATCATTAATTCAATGTCTTATGACCCACGACCACAGTAGGCTATATTTTTATGCATTGAAGAAGGTGAAGGAATGTCTCAGGCATTTGAGTTTTTTTTTATGAAAGATAAAGGCGAACAGTGCAAAGTATAGAATTCAACATTTATTAAAAGCATATGGGCATTAAAGTAGAATTTAAAAAAAAAATTCATGGATTCCTATGCCATATTGTAATGTTGTCTACACTAAAATTTTCCTTTGAAATGATTGGTGGGGGACCTTGTTTAGATGACTGGAAGAGGATATGGTTTTAGAAGATTACAAAGGTTTTAAATTAGCAAGCTAATGCTATTGCCAGGAGAATCTTTAAACAGGAGTAAATCCATCATACTCTGTGCAATGTTTGGGATATAAGTTTTCATTGTGTTGGCATATAAAGCCCAGTCTTCAAGCCTCTGCTGGATTCCACCAGAGCCTAAATAGAGACTCATGCAATATGTATGGTAAGAAGATGTCACGCATGTAATGAGGGAAATGTCCATGCGGGAAGTGGAATTTGGGGAAATATTTAAAGTTTTACAACCAAAAATACTTGCACAATGCCATAAAGGAGGAAGGAGTTTTAAAACAAAAGAAAAACTTTCAATACAAATGCTTTTGCCAATGGACATAAAAAACAAGAAGAGACATCCACAAAATAATGAATGGACTTTGAAGGAAGTTTAAAAATTTGTTAATGCAATCAGTGCATTATACCACGGAGCCCTGCACTAAGAACCAAGCAAAGTCTATGCCATAGCAAGGAGGAGGCTAGCACGGACCAGAAAGGAAGTATCTAAAACTTTCATTTTAATGGCATTGGCAGGTGTAAGTTAAATTGAAACAGTGCACAAAAGGAGCCCATGCTGAAGTGAAATACATTTCCAACAAAATGCAAAGTGGATTGTGTCATATTGGATGGAGATTAAACATGTGTAATGCAAGAGGGAAGCATAGGCAATGTGGGATCATAGGACAAGGCATGCTCACTATTTGAAGGGTTGCGAAGACCATTAAAGGAAGTTTTAAATCAAAGTGTTTTAGCAACTTTCAGTAACTAAAGTTTGTAGGTGTAAATATAAAGAGAGATTTTGAAATCTTCTTGCAAATAAATTTGGCATGTATCAAACCAAGACCACCGAAACCATGCGCAGGAGGAAGTTTAAAGAAATCTGGGCAAGGTGGTTACAAAAGAAATGAAAGCATTCCTTTGCAAATGCAATTTGCCAGTGTAAGCAATCAGCAAGAAGCCAATGCAGTTGCTAATAAAGCCAAAGCAAATGCAATTTGCAGCACAAAGCAGCGTGGAGTGGAAAGGAGAATACCTTGCGCAGAGGGACATGAAATAATGAATTGAAAATATCTCCAAAAGCCTGCAAATTTTATATGTCTGTGCGATTAAATAGAAGACATGGAATGGAAAATTTGTAGGTGTAATGCCAAGCTTCTATTACCTTATAATGTCTGCACAAGCATTTGGACAGTGTGCTCTGTGCTAGAAAAGGAGGATGGGTAGTTTGAAGGGAGCTACGGATTATGGTAAGTACCTTGCGCAATACCAAAGAGAGCAGCCAACAAATTAAAACTTTTAAAACCATTAAAACAAAATGCAAAGTAAGAGTGTGTAGACAAGGAAAGGTTACGTAGAGTATGAAGGCCACGCATTGGAGGAGAGTCTAACTTTCAAGCCAATCATTTTGGCAGTTGCAAATGATTAGAAGTTGTTGTGCTGATTCTTAAAGGAGATCAAGACATATTAAAACTTAAAAATATTCCAAGTGCATGAAACAGAAAGAAGCACTACGCAATGTCCAAATACATAAAGAAGCACAATGCTTGAGGAAATAAATGCGCTAGTTGTAAGGAAGCCCGTGCAAGAAAAATTGAATGGAAGGAGGTGCTGCACAAACGTAGGAAGAGCCTAGCATGGAGTTTTAAACATTACAATGCAATAAACAAGGCAAGAAGACTGCGTAGGATTTTGGAATATTTATATACTTTAGCGCATGGATGGTGTGATAAGAAAGAAGCCAGGAGGCTTATGGTGGGCCCCATGGCTAGAAGAGTACTGGGCGTGGCGGACCCCATATTTTGGGTGCCAATGCAGAAAGACCTTTAAAAACTTCAAACTCATTATCCCACATTGATCCCAAAATTGACTGTAGTAGTGTTTATAAGAAAAAAGAATTTCATATGAATTTGAAGACAAACAGGAAGCTATCCATGCGCATAGTTGACTAGTGACTGATGCCTCAGGAAGTGTGCCCAAACAACAGGTAAGCAAATTTTGTAGAGAAATGGTGCCAGATGGAGGTGATGACATGGTGACATGTGGCATCTTACTGCACAATCATAGAGGAGGAAGGTGATTGTGGAAATGGCTCACGACTGTGTGACCAAGCTCCTCGTGTAGTCGCGCTACTTTGACTTGGTGCCCAGAATGATGCGCAAGCTTGCGACTGAGCCAGTCGCGCAGTCACAGACCCAAAAATTAGCTCATTGCATAGTCACACATGAAGATTGAGACATCAAAATTGGCTCATGGGTGAGAGACCGAGTTCATCACGCAGTCATGCAACTTCCAATCATGCAATCGCAGACCCAAAATTTTCTCATCACATAGTCGTGCTTGAAAACAAAGGTCGTGAAAAGGGCATGCGAGTGCATGACCGAGACAGTCGCGCACTTGCGCAAGGTTTGCATTTGAGTTAAAAAGTGACGCAAGTGAGCGATCAATGCTAGTTGTGCACTAGTAGAGGCTATGCAGAGGTGGATTTTCAGAGCCAACCAGGAGGTGACACTTGGCAAAATATAGTGACTTGAACAGGAAAAGGGAAAAAATGAATTAAATAATCTATGCAGAATATAAAAAATCAAAGTTAAAATTGCAGAATGATATAGTTTAGACTATATTAAACAATTCATAAATTTAAATGATGCACAAGAAAAATAATGTTTTGAACAGATGGTCAGATTTTATGCAGACATATAAGTGTCATATATCATCAAAAAGGTCTCAGAATGAAGATTCTGATTTTGTGAGCCTTTTGAGTCTAGATCAAATCAGATTTTTACAGTTAGGAAAAGAAGTAGTTGCAAATATTTTTTGGGAGAAGATGGAAAAGTGTTGGTGAACTGAATTTTTTTTTCCAATTCCTCTATATCTCAGATTCTTCTCAATTGTGTAGGGATGGTGAAATTAATGTTGCAAGGCAGCTTTCTGATTTTGAGTGTCTGGTTTTGACTTCTTTGTTGTGTAAATGTATTGAATCAGAAGTTTTTAACAAAAAACAAATGGAATCCCTTACCAGTATTTGTCTGATGTCTTTGTGTTTGATCCTAAATCTTTGTACATAAATTTGTAAGGCATTTTAGTGCACCAGTTATAAGGTAACTATGAATTTGTGTTTTAGTTTCTTTCAAGGAAAGAGTAAATCTTATAGACAAGTTCAGAGGTTTCAAGGTTGGATATGAATCTGATGTCCAAGTGTTGGAGTAAAAAGAGTGACATTTAAGGCATTTCATTTGGGTCATGTATGTTTGGATTTAAAGGTTTTTCTGTGAATGTATGTTTATATTACTCTGTTGCCTAGTAGACAAGGCACTAGTCTTTGCTTCTTTATGTAGCTATCATCATCAAATCATAAAATATCAAATCATTTTTACTTTTCTGTTTAAAAAGCTTTGAATGATTGTCAGATTTAGTGTGATGGGCAGGAATTCATCCCATGATTCACTGAAAGAGTGAATCCAATAGGTACACCCACCTGAGCCTTTGAGCTCGAAGTGTAGGAGGATTGTTTGATTCTTATTAATTAGCCTTTTCCTGGACAAGGTCAGGGAAAAATGCTAACACAGTGCACTCACTTCTCAGGCACACCAAGCTTCTAATCCCAAGGGTAATGACTTCCCAAGGGACCGTTGTCTCTACTAAGAGTCATGAAAGTGTGGGACATCTTAGTAGGTCTCTAACCTTCCCCGCCAATAAATAGAGGGTTTTTGGATACTAGAACACAGTTTGTAGTAAGGGCATCTGTTCATGTGGTTATACTTGTGGTAGATTAGCTCCATTATGGACGCCTCCCAGCCTACAAAAGTTATGTTCTGTAGGTTTTAATGCACCACAAGGGTACTGAGGGAGACCTTCTTCCCAGTATAACACAATCAACACCTGTTCACTGTGACACTAATCACAATGACATTTTTTATATACCGGTTTAGAATGGCTTGGCTTTAGCCTATTACCAGTTGGGCAATCCACTCTCACCGGCTCTATTTAAGAACTTGGGAGGTATCCATGCTAAAATAATTATATGAGTTTCTCTTACACCCAACATCCACAAAGGTGAGGGGAGAGGATACACTCATTATAATTCTTAGGATTTACAAAACTAGAAGACACTTCAAGCAGAAGAAGAAAATGATAATAATGTTTTTGGATTTCTGATCATCCCAAAAGGGTGAGAACATAATCTCCAAACATCATTGTCATTCTTAAAAACATCAAACAAAACCTCACTTATGATAATGCAAAACACAATGTTTGGTTGATGTACTGCAAAAAAAATTTGTGAGTAGTTTGTGTTTTAGTCTTCTAGGATAACGTTCTACAAACCACGGTTAGGCTGTATGCAAAAGATAATCACATGAACATCAAAGCCAAAGATTAGTCCACATTATCAAAATTAAAAAATCAGAAAATAGATCACCTATTCAGAAAGTAGACAGAAAAGCATGCATTTTAAAAAAAATTGCACTGAAAAAGGTGATCATATGAGCCTGTATGAGGCTCCAAAAGCTGAAAAATGTAGGATTAGGCAAGTATAGTCATCAAAAATAGTGATTTATGAAAAATCTAGCAAGAAAAATAAAAAAATAACTCCACCACAAAGATTGTTACGAAATTCTAGCCCAAATAAAAAAAAAAACTCTAAAAAAGGACTTAATAAGAGTAAGTTATCAGTGTTTTAAGATAGGCTGCAATTTTAAAAAGGCATATGGTGAAGGCTAGGATTTCAAAACCTCTGCTAACATCATCTTTTTACAATGTTAAGCTTGACAGTTTTGTAGCCATCATTAAAAGTAGATAACAGTTCAAAATGACGTTCAGATGACCGTCAAAGTTATCATACCAGATTTCTGTAAAAGGCAAAATGGGACCCACTTGTTGATTGAGCACTAACGTCAACATATGCTAACTGTACAAGGTGATGTGGCTTTTTCCATGTGTCTATTTTTGACTCACCCGTTTGGAGGTCTATTTGGCTGAGGTGGAAGGTGAAAGGTCTGTGCTAATGGTTTCTCAAACAAGACTGATAAAGCCTCACCAAATATTATTTTGTTGTCTTACTAGATATTAAAAATTGACCCAAATTTATTAATCATGAACTCCAATGTATTATAAAACACCACAGAAGCATAGGTAATCTCATTTTTTTTTCTAGTAAAAACTATGTTAATGAAAAAAAATTAGAATCTATGGTTCCATCAAACACATTTCACCTTTTACCCAATTCACTATTTGCACAAATAACTTTCACTTTCACTTTCACTTTATCATTTTCCCTCAAATTTTTAACTTTTGTAAAATCATTTGTCGTGAATGATTCTGCACTAGCTTGATTGTTTCTAAATTTTCAACTTATCCATATTGTGCGCTTCCACAAATCAAAACTCTGTTTCATCATAGTCTGCATACATAACTGCAAGGGATTTAAAATATATATTTGAAATAAAAACACTTTCCCTTACTTTGGCAGCCTTTTACATCACGTTTTAGACCTCCACAGGTAACATAAACATATTCACATGGTTTTCGAATCTGGATTTACACATGTGAGCTACAGTTTCTTTCAAATGTCAAAGTCCTTTTAAAGTTGCGGGGAGGAAGCGTGGGAGGGTGGGAGTTTACAGTGCATGGAAGGGAGGAGTGGTAGGGATGGGGCATTTGGGAGGAGACTGTGGAGAGGTGGGCTGTGGGGAGAAGGCTTTGCATGGGGAAGTGGAAGTAGCATAAGGAGGGGTAGCGAAAGGAGGGGTGGGTTTGGAAGTGGGGAGTTGATGTGCTACGCAGGGCAACTTGGGGAAGAGGTGTATGCATGGGGGGAGGTGAGAGTTGATGCATAGGAGTAGTTTTGCGCGGGCATTTTAGTGGAGGAGTGGTGTTGGTGGCATAGCGGGGAGGTGGGAGGAACAAAGGGAGGTGGTGTTGGGAGGTGGGGAAGACTATGTCACGCAGTGGTGGGATGGAAGGGTGGCATTGGGTGGTAGCAGCGGCAGGGTAGGGTTTAAAATGACGGAGGAATGTTTGAAGTGGCAGGGAAACTGGAGAAAGTTGTAGGGAAAAGAGTCTCACATCAGTGGAAATGCAAAAATATAAACTTTTTAAATCCACAAATCCACAAAAGATATTTCAAATAATGAGTTTCGCGCTAGGCTTAGGGCTATATTGGGGTATTTGACCCAGTTTTCCAGAGTCCTTGATAAATGATGACGAAATACAAACCTTGATAAATGATGATGAAATACAGACCAGACCCCTAAATTATTTTGTTAAAATACACAAACCAAATAAAAAAAATAAAAATAAATAAAATTTGAAGCCTTTATCTTGGTTTGCGTGTAGAATAGCCTTGGTTTGTGTGTAGAAGGTCGTACGACCTCTGTTTACAAAACATTTTTGCGATAGATTCAATTTTGGGCCAAGGTAGCCGTATTTATAGTCATTTCACACCAAAATGATGACCCAGATGCAATGGTGGGCTCATATTCAACTCAAAACGAATGTATAAAATGATAGAAAACATAATTGACAGTAAATGTATGATGAGGCCAGGAATTGAATATCCTGCCCCACGGTGGGCACCAGAAATGTGATAGCTAAATGTGGGCCTCTGATTTAGCCGTACACTTCAAAATGGTCCTTATTCATCAGTCACACACAAGAATGGATATGAAATTATCCATCTTGCATGTTTGTATGATTCGACCTGTTGCCTCCTATCTAGGTAGGGTTTTGAGTAGCTCTCAGCATTTGAGAGCCCAAAAACCAAGATCAACCTAAGAATGAAGGATTTAATCTAGGAATATGAAATGCAAGATTAAGATAAGATCTAAGTGAAGATTAATCTAGAAGTGCTTGAAATAAGCTAATCTATGTATGATTAATCTAAGAGCATGATATTAATTCATTGCAAGTGATAACAAAATGAAAGCTTGAATTGCATAAAATATGAGTTAACAATTTAACAGCGGTTTGATGCTTCAAAAATGCATTCTCTTTTTTTGAATGAGAAATGAGGTTCTTTTATAGACTAAGAGTTCGTTCAGAATAGAAAGTTTCCTTTCAGAGAAACAGTTAACTCTTGAAAATCTAGTTTGGAATAGCAAGTTTCTTTTCAGAGAAACAGTGAACTATTATCTTTTTGAGTGAGTGAGGCAATTAACTGATTTGTTTCTCTTTTCAATCATAGTTAACTCAGAGTTTCTATTTCTAAACTGGAGAGAAGATTTTGGAGAGAATATTTAATTAAATAAATAGAATATGACCTCATAAATGTATTTTCTCAATTATTTAAACAATTAAGTTCAATTATTGAAATGAGGATATTTATTTAATAATTAAATATTATTTAATTCCTTTTTATGTGGTTTAGCTAAAAGGGGTGAGTTTAATTTAATTAAAGTGCTCGGACTTTGCAATTAGATTAATTCGATCATTAGGTTTATTTAGCCAAGTAATTGATATTTTGGGAATTAAATATAATGTATGATTAATGAAGATTTAGGGTTTTCTGCATTTGACACTTAGGTCGAGTAGAGTTAGTCAAAACTCTGAATTGCCTAGTACAATAGGACTTTGATGATTCATAAGGTTGATTAATGCAACAAAATTGGTTAGGGTTGCATGATGCCAATTTTGGGGTGTTACACCTGTTAGGAAGTAAAAACTGTGGTGGGGATGACACCCACAAAATCTTCACTATCTGTAGATTTGAAGGGGCCGGTTAAGGCTTACAATTTTGATCACTTCTGATGATCTACCCTGTTAAGAGTATTGGTGGAGACCTATTAAAGTCTACTTTGTTAAGAGCTTTAGAAACACTATTGAATGTGCACTCGGTTAAGAGATTTGTTGTTGGACTGTTAAATCCACCTTCCTTGAAAGGATTTTTACACTTTTCTCCACTTGTTAGAATGATAGAAAATTACAAATTGACCTGGTAAATGCAATCTCCTATTGCTGATACAGATCCATTTTAGTTTACATAAAAAGGATTATCACATAATTGTGATTGTTTAATACCTCTGATTATCGGTATGCTCTGTTCTTGGTTCTTGCTAACCAAATTCACCTTTTTTTGTTCTTGTTCTTGAAACTCTCAATTTGATCCATAGATGTGCTCATTTGATTCATTCATGTTCTCCTTTCTCTTCACATCGATTCTAAGATCAGGTTTACAACTTGTACCTAGATCTCCTAGTCTATGTGTTTTAAATCAGTTAGACTGATTAAAGCACTTACATTCATGTAGCTTGTCCCTAAATTAATGGATTTAAAACAAATAAATATCATATAAATAGAATACACTTGCTTTATCTGACGTGGAAGTCAGATCCACTCTTTGAGGGCTGCAACTGACTTTCTATTTTGTCAGTCAGTCATGCTTGACTGTCCTTCAGTTTTGTTCTGTCAGTTGCACTTAAACTGTCTTGTCGGTTTGCACTGTATCTTGCATGTCGGGTTCCTCTTTATCTTTCTGTCATTGCATTTTTGGTTTACACACTAAGTTATGTTGTTGGTTCTCTTTGTACTTAGTAATCTTCGGTTATCTCTTAATATCTGATCTTCGGTTTTCTCAGTCCTGTCTTTTGGTGTATGCATACCAAAAGTGTTGTTTGCATACTAATGGAAAATTAATGTCATCATGGAAAATATAGCCTATAAGGGCTAATGTAAGGGTTTAAGGGGTAGAAGTAGGGTTTTGATAAAAAATTTATGTTTTTAAGGTCATTAAAGGACCACCTTGAATGTAATGGGGTCATTAGGTACATAGTTGTCGAGTTGACAACTTAGTTGTCAACTTGAAAACATTTTAATATCTTTTGTAACTATGAGGATAGTTAGTTTTAAAAGTGATCTCAGTCGGTTCAAGGGAAGTTTGGAAGGTAGTTTTTGGTTATAAAGGACTGACATAGGTCTATTAATGATTTAATAGCTTGAGAAAAGAGTGTGGTCATGGGGATCACACAATTTTAAGTTTTTGAATCAATGAAATCAATGTATTCTCTGAAATTCGCAGTTTCCTCTCTGTAATAGTTTGTTTAAAAGGATATACAACGACTTGGACAGATTTTCCTTGACATATTTCAGATTGGGGATGTTAGTATTCTGTGTCTAGAGAATTGTTTTCTTTGAATGACCACATTTGATTGAGTTTGGTGAAATTTATCCTTTTTTAACTAAACACTTCCAGAACCCTTAACTAGGTTAACCTGAGAGTATTCAAAATGTGATATCTTGCATAGTCCACATTGAATAAGCCTCTCATTTTGGATAGTGATGAGGAGGGAGATGTATTTTAACTATCCCAAGAGTTGCAGGGGAGCATACATTGGATGACATGTGATTTGAACCCATAAAAGTGACTGTACAATCACAGGAAGAAGGGATTTGTCTGTCACAGTCAGAGTACAAAGGATTTTTCCACAAGAGTGATGAAGTATATGGTCTTGGATGATTGGAGGAATGTTGGAGGGAGAGTCTAAAACATGTTAAAGGTCTTGGAAGAGGCAGGGTGCCCAAGGGTAGGCCTAGACAATAAGGATACATAGATTAGTCAAGACTATCACATTTAGGATAATAAGTTGTGAACTTGTTTATTTTCATTTGGAGGTGTGATACCTAAAGAGAATAGGTTGGAAAAGGGTGGATAGAGCCTTAGGTGATGGTAAACTATATTTCATGGTACAGTAAGAGAGACACCATATTGTTATTTGATATCCTAAATGTTGATAGGATAAGTGAAGAACTATCAATTGGGTTATGGGCTATAAGAATACTGATTAACCTGATATCAGAGTTAAATGGATATTTATATGTAGTGGGATGATGGACCTAGGTGAAGGATAATACCATAAATAGGTCCTAGATTGACAAGGGTGCTTGTGTAGGGTCTATAAGGGATCTTTTTGGTGAGATTTGTAAGGTGTTGTTACAAAATAAACAAGGAACATTGAAGTTCCCTAATAGGTTTGGTTGGGTCCACTACCCCTCTGCATCAAGAATAAATGTAACTAACTTAATATGGGTTTGAGACTTCCACTCTCTAGCTTCTTTCCTATTTTACAAATGCTTAGAGGTTCTTGTGTACTAATCCCTTACTCATAATTATTCAAAATAGACATGACAAATAATCATAAAAGAGTATTGATTAGTCATGTTTGAGATAGCTAAAACCATATGTCATATAACACAAAATTAATATAATCAATTCTTGATGCAAATATCAAAACTCCCCCTAATAAAATTAAGCAACATTGAAAAATAAAAAGCAAAAAAAAAAACTAACCTTGCCACATAAGGTGCAAAATATTATAATGAAGCTTGAAGTCTTAATTTTTTTAAAATTAAATCAAGTCTCAATAAGAAATTATTACTATTGAGTGTAACATTTATTAATACAAGGATAATTCTATAAATATAACATGTTGTGAGCATGTACACAAAAACTAAAATAAAAGCAGTATATTTAATATATATATAAAACTATAAAATAACTCTTAAAGTAAATAAATATAAAATAAACAATATAAATAAATAAAATGATTCTAAGAAAAATAACTTAAGATTGGTGGCTCTCATGTAGATTATAATAGATTTATTCAACTTATCTATACTATCATGAAAGTACATGACTCACCTAGGCTTATATTTACAAGTTAATGAAATAAATGCTTGTGAGTTTATATAATATTTATAATAATAATATCATGATGATAAATGATTAGTTTGTGTGAAGGAAAGGGTTTTAACAATCATAAAGATCGAGATGAGAAGGAAAACAATATTCAAAGTATAACATCCACAAACAAAATGGATGATAACTTGCTTGAGTTAAATGTTCATTCTTATTTTCAAGGGATAGAGGAGGCTTTGAAATCTAACATCTCCTTGATGATGGTATCCAACTAGATGAAAATGAAGAGCACACAATTATACTAGTGGGGGGAGTGAATCAGTATAAAAAATATATTTTCCAATTTGAACTTTATCAACCAATATAACATTATTTACTAAATTCCAACAATCATGTGCTGAATGCTTCCAGATGCTGGGGGGAATCAACATGCACAAAAAACTTAAGTACTTTGTCACAATATTTTAATGAAATTTTTTAATCCAAATAATAATTAGTAAAAGATATTACAATGATAACATACCCACATGATATTGTAGACATAGGAAAATGTTGAAATGAAAAGATATATGATCTCCTGATCAAGCACAACTCTGTCAAACTCACACTTCTTCCCCCTTTGCTCTGCTACATTTGAATTTTACTAACTTGACATTAGATCCCAAATAAATCCACACACATCTAATGATCCACACTCGTGCACACTTAGCTTATCCAATCACACGTCTATATGTATTAATTTGATTAATAACAATTACAACTAGGCATTATTTACAAAACAATTGACCACCTTGAGCATTTAAATCTAATTTAGTTCACCCAATAGGTAAAGGGGACCCAAATAAATCATAACATGCCTCCAATAAATGGTTTTATCTAAGTGCAAGAATCACAACCACCTCCAAGGTTGTATCCAAATGAAATGTGTAGAAAGACATTAAAGCACGTTAATAGGTCAGACCAAAAATACTCTCCAATGTACATGATGCCATGTGAACCACAACACACCACAACCTGGCCTATTTCAATCTCTTAACTCTTCCTCCAAATATATCTGAACCAATAATTCATAAATAATTTCATCATAATTAGTTGAGTTGGAAAGAAACCAACAAAAATAATAATATCACACTCACATCGTACATAACTTCACTTGCAAAGAAAATAGACATAAGATATATGAACTGGAACACTACACAAACATTAGGAACATGTCCACCAAATCACACAACCTGAATTACTAATGAAAATAAATGTGGAACATTTTGTGGACCTGTCCCACCTATTCTTGATAGCTAGCTTTATTGTTAGCAAACAAAAAAACACAATTTCTACCTCCAAACTTTTTTGGACCTTAAAATAGAATAGTGAAACATTCACACACTATATATTTCAGTTCCAAAACCACAACTGACCAAATTTATATGTGGTGGAATGCAAACCATTCTCCCATAAAGACTTCAAATACTATTGCATGTTCCAACTTCCCATACTTTCATCTTTCAAATACACTACATGTTGACTTATTATCATCACCAAAAATAAGTGAGTAATAACAACACTTCAAATAGTCTTTCCAACATATTAGAATTCAGATACTCTTTCCTGCATGTCAATCATCAAGTACTCTTTCACACATATCAATCATTGAATACACTTTCCTTCATATCAACCATCAAATACTTTTTCTTGCATATCTTAATATTACATTACACAACTCTCCATTAGATACAATACTGAACACAACTCTCATACTTCTTTTCATCAAGTACACTACTGCCTCAAGTTGACATTAATATAGACAAAATTCTAACATCAATGACAACATTGAACTCATAATGCTAATAATCTCTCCCCTTTTTATTGATGGAAACACCAATGACAAAGCAACTTGATGACCCACTATATGCAGCTTTCATTATTTTCACATCTCCCCCCCTTTGACATCAAGGACAAAGGCCACAAAAACTAAAAATATCTTTTGATTTTGTCTCCCCCTTTTATTTTGGGTACATCTCTCTCTCTCTCTCTCTCTCTCTCTCTCTCTCTCTCCCTCTCTCTCTCTCTCTCTCTCTCTCTCTTGGACACAACACATTCAACAACTCTACTCCCCTTGTCAAGGAATATTATTTTATGAAAATTACTAATGTAGAACAACAATATTTAAATACATAGATTTGGGTGGAAAATGATGATATCAGAATGATGAGAGATGACATTGATGATGATCATAATGGGTATGGTTGTCATTTCTGGAAATCCAGTACATACATAAGAAAGGTATACCAACCGATATATAGTATATCCAATTCGTGAGGGGAAGTTAAGTCAAAAAGGTAAACATGTAAACAAGAGAATAGGTGAAGGACAAATCGGTTAAGGAAGACAAGTTTCCTATCGGTACATTTGAAGGTACAAGGACATGTGAACTAAGATTTGTGACCACGCAACTTAGGTCACACCGTTAAAGGCACAAATGAAGATACCACCAACCGGTCAGTTCAGTCGATAGGTAAAAGTAAAGGTTATTGAACAGTTTTGTTCAATTGTCTAAAGCGATTATGACAGCACAAGATTCAATGAATCTGGACAAAAGGAAAATGTAGTACACTATTTCAAGAGTTGAATAATTCAAGTTCTTGGTAGTTGTGTATAGATTTTATTATGAATTCAAGGCATATTCTAACCAATAATAATGAAGAACTATTTCTCATTGGAGATAACAACTTGTGATTTTATGGACGATGTGGTGAGATTGTAATGTTTTGATGAGTTGTTTATGACTAAAAACATTATTTTGGAGGGAAAAAAAAACCCTAATTAGGTTTCCAATCAAAGGTGAAAGGATGTAAGATGATATCTATTACTATTGTATACATAAGAATAGTTGATGTATTTTTGATCTTGAACGATGACTACAGAATAGATTTCAGAGAAAATTTAGGATCAGGTTCAGAGAAAGAATAGAGCATGAAAAGATCTAATTGCCATTCAGAAGTGCATTTCATAGGTCAATTTTATTGTTATATTCCTAATATTTTAAACAATTAAAATCCCTTAACAAGGTATTCTCTCACAAGACTTTTATTGTAAATCCCTTAACAGGGTGAACACTGTAATAGTGGGATTTAATCCTTTAACAAGGTAGTTTGTAATAGGACTTTAGATACTTCTAACAATGTATCAATCACTCCTAATAGGGTGAGTCACCTATAAAGTGACATATTGTAATCCCCTAATAGAGCACTCTTTTCTACTATAGTGAGAATATTTTGGGTGTCATCCCCACCATGGTTTTTCCCTCTGACCAAGGGTTTCCGTGATAAAAAATTGACTGTTATGAGTGTGAATGTGTTGTTACTTTATGCATTGCACTATTACTTTTAATTTACAATTATATGATATGCTTAATAGTGTGGAAGTTTCTTTTTCTTCTATTGAGAGGTTTAAGTAGAATTCTCAAAGTTTTGTGAGTCCTTATTCACCCCCCCCTCTCCGTACCTATTATTTCCAACAATTGGTATCAAATCTTAGACTTTCTTGAAGAAAAGTTTAACAAATTGGCGAGTAGATCCAAGGAGATGGAAAGATATAGGTATGAAAGACAGTTGGTTCCAACTAACAAGATGATTGAGGAGTTAAAGAACAAGCTTAAGACTTCATTGGAAAAAAGGAAAGAATTGTCTGAACAACTAAGAGAAAGTCTAGAAAAAATTTATGAATTATCTGAAGGAAGCGTTAACTCTAAAGAAGCTGAGGCAGAAATAGAAGATCTGATGGAAAAGAACAAGATGCTGATTGATGAAGCATCCAAAATGAAAAGAGAACAAGAAAGTCAATCTATAAGGATGTGTGAAGTACTTGAAGGCATGAGAGCTGATGAATATGCAAAAATAATTGTTGAAACTGCTAAGAAGAATGCTAAAGAACTGATTAGAGAAAAGGACATTATAGTTCAAAGGTTGACACATGAGAACCATGCACTGAATGAACAACTAAGTGACACCAGTGATGAGAATTCGCAAATGTGTGCTGAAAAATGAATCATTGTGAAAGGAGAATGAACAACTAAAAGATGACTTGAAGATTGAGAGAGAGACAAATGAAAAACTTAAGAAATATGAACAAAGCATGCAGAAGATCGATGAGAAATTAAAGAGTAAAAGGAAACCTAGAGATACTTTTGGACTAGGATATACAGATGACAAAAAAATTGAGAAAGGTGAATCATCCAAGTCCGGTGCTGAGAAACAATCAAAGATTCCTAAGGTGTATACAAGTTCAAAAGGTAAGAAACCTACTAAACCCACTTGTTACAATTGTGGAAAGCCTGGACACATTGCTAATGTATGTAGAAGCCAGCCGATGAATGTTCCAATAAGTAATCATTTTGATGGTTATTGTTACAATTGAAAAATAAGTATGGTCATCAAGCTTATGAGTGTAGAACAAGGACCATTAGTAGATCATATGAAAGGGTTTTCAATGGCTACTGTTATACATGCAAAACAATTGGACATAATGCAAAACATTAAAGATCAAGGATACCTAAAAAATCAGTGATTGTTCTAAGAAGAGAAGGCAAAAAAAATGTCACATGTATTATTTGTGAAAATGCAGACACATGGATATGAATTATCGATTGAGAAATCCTAGAGGTAATGTTGGACCCTGGAGCATAACAGGTATGACATGTTTTTATTGTCATAATATTGGACATCTTGTAAGAGATTGTAGATATAGGAACCGGTCACCAAACAATGAAGATGAGAAAGGTAAAAAGACTGTTAATGTTGATGAAGAGAGGAATGAGATGAAAAAGGTATGGGTGAAGAAGGAAGGAAGTAAAAAAGATGCCAACACATTGACATGTAACCCTACATCTTATGGCTCAAGGGATTCATCCTCAATCTAACTAGTCCCTTATAATGATAAGCAATAAAATCTATCTGCATAATGAGATGCATTAATGTTAATTTTGATGAGTTTCATAGAGATGAGTTGTTATGTATCATTGATTTTATAATTTTCAAAATGCTATGTATTAATGCTACTTTTGGTATTAACCAGTGGAAGTTGTAATCAATAGAGTGATATTGGTGAACTGCATTTAATGTTTAGTTCCAACTAGCCATTAGTTAACTTTTTTGGGTAAATAAATTATAGGAAAATCTATTCATTATTCACCTTACATTTTGAAGAGTGTTTACATGAGCAGAGTAAGATTTCATATTATGATTGATTGTGAGAATTGTTTGAGCTAATCACTTACATATATTTGAACTGCAAATTTTAAATCCCTAACTGAGATATTTAGAAGAGTGGTGATCATTTGAGAAGAAATTTGGAGTGTTCGAGTAACCAAGCATAAATCTATTGAATCATTATGGATTCAAGGGTTGCTACACCTACATTGATTGAGATAAAAAAAGGAGGTGGAACTAGAACATGATATACACCTATTGAAGGAAACAAAATTTGACAAAATTGGTTCCCTATCCCTAATTCCACCTTGAGTTCTATTGATTGAAGATGTAATAACCTTTATTCTCTGCAATATTGTTGAGATAGGTAATGATAAAATATAGACGGAGTACTTATCGATGTGCAACGATGGTGAACTTAAAGTCGAGTTCAAACATCTTTAAACGAAGGGTTTGACACATATTCTGGACTTTCATGAGATATTCAAGGAGGAATGAATTCAATATGTC
Organism: Thuja plicata; assembly: GCA_018584345.1. Lineage (NCBI taxonomy): Eukaryota > Viridiplantae > Streptophyta > Pinopsida > Cupressales > Cupressaceae > Thuja > Thuja plicata. The sequence continues at coordinate 428,474 of MU226623.1, forward strand.
ATGATTCATTTTCACAACCAATTCATATGGCTGGAAGAACTGATCAAAATCACCAAGGAGTTGATTCATCTGATAATAGGTTTCTCTATGGACGGGGAACCCTGCACCCTAAGGCATATATCTATGAAGATAATAGAACAACTTACTAATTCTAAGAAAGATCACAAAGAAATTAATATTGATGATATTGAGGATCAAGAAGTTTTAATTGCAAGAATGATAGTTGGTTACAAGGTTTATCAATCTAGTTAGTTGAATAGTGTTCCCTATGGAGCTATTCACGCCGCTTACCAGATAGTGAAGGAAGGAAATGTTAGGATTAAGTAATACTAAGAGGGGGGTGAATCAATATTACAACACTTTAAACATAAACTTAATAATTTTCAGCTTAACCAAATAAATATTGAAATGAAAAGAGCATAAAAACACAACACATAACTCATAACACCATGAATTATTGTCAAGGAAACCATGGCCAAGGGAAAACTATGGTGGGGATGGAACCCACAAATATGCACTAAAATTATTGTGTCCCTGTTAGGAGACCTAGACCTATTAGGAGCTGAATATTACATTAGTATATTTCCCTGTTAGGGGAATACAAAACCGTGTTAAAGGTATACTGAGCACACTGCTCATACAATCAGAAATATTATTCTATAACAATGCTTTTCTCAAGAATGAACAAACAAGCATCTGCTATGCTTAGGTAGTTCCAGTTGTAGCTCACATCACTATCTCTCTGATTTTGATATCACAATGAATCTATGCATCTCATATACATAAGCTCTCATCCATATATTCTCATCTCACACTTCGCTTCTCAAAAGTTCTCCATATATATATATATATATATATATATATATATATATATATATATATCTTATTTCATTTCCCAGTTGGCTTCCAATTACATTACAAAATAGAATTAATACTTATACAAAAAGTAACTACCAAGTCGACGACCATAAAATATCAAAACATAGCTAATCCACAATCCAAATCCAACCTAGCATGTTTGGTCTTTGTGTTATACTCTCTCAATCATCGTGACTATCCATCTGCCCTGTTTCACTGTTACTCTGTCTTCGCATGTCTTTAACTATATCTATCTCACTATGATCAATACAAAAACTCAAGAGACCTTAAAAGAAAGACATATACATCCAAAAATATTTTCCTCTAAGCTTGCATGTCTCCATTCATTACATACTATCTTCACTGATCAAAAGTGTACTTCCATACTCTGTAAATATGCTTTCTGTACTTATTCATTTTTCAATCCCAAACTCCAAAAATGTGTTCTACTCTAAGAGACTATCCATACCAGATATGTTTCCATAAATGACAACCCTCAAGTATTCCATGACACACCTAAATGAATCACTTGCCAACAATCTCTCCCTTTAGCATTGATAACAACACTTAGTGAAAAATGACTAAGTGTCAATACCAAAAAAAAGATATACACAATATCCTATATCTCCTAAATGTACACTATATCATATATCTCCTCAATGTATCTACTCAATACATTTTCCTCTCTTCTCAATACATACATTTTTCTTCTCTCCTCCCCCTTTGACATCAATGGCAAATGTATACAAAAATGTATCTAACAAAATTGTGCCACTTCTTACCAAAAAGAGTTATACCATCTTCATTACATCTTGGAATGAGCCCTCCAAGATATTCACTTCCTCTAACCAAGTATTCACCAGTATTTGACTCACATGAATTTGCCCATTCAATACAAATGAAGATGTCTTTGTTGCCTTTAGCTCAATAGGCATATGTTCTGTAAGGGCATGTGTTGTCTTATGCATGTCATAAAGATGTGTTTCTAGAATTGATAACTTAGGAGTGATTAAAATATTCATCATACCAATTCTTCCCACAACTCTCCCTTTCTCTGTATCTAAAACACTCAGCTTGTCCAATATCCTAGACACTTCTCTCTCTAACTCGAAAATAGAGTGTGAAAAGGTCTCACAACTGTCTATAATCTTGTCCAGAGTTTGTTTGTCCTTTTCTATAATATCCTTAATGTATTTCAGGTGTCTAAAAGGATTTATACAGTAATTGCATAACTTGTTTCCATGTGAGACACAACTTCTAGCATTTGATATGGTTTTGTTCAATATGCCTAAGTCCCATGAGATAGACTTGCATATTTCCTCCAACTTCTTTGCAAGGTAATTTTTATCTACTTTCTCTTGAGAAATATTCTCCAAGGAATCATTATGACTGTCAAAGTCATCCAACACCTTTTTCAAGTTCTCTTCATTGTCCTTTGATTGGAAAGAAAAAGGTATAGGTAGGAGTTTGTTGAACTTATCAACTGCTCTTTCCATTACCCTTGACTTATTCTCACCTTTCTGCTCAGATCTCTCCTTTTCTTTAGCAAATGTGATGAAGGATAGCTTCATTAACTCATCTTCATCCATGCTCTCAACATCAGTGTTCAAATTCTTATCTCCACTTTCCAATAATAAAGATGAAGAAACATATGTATGAATATCTTTTTTCCCTTCAACTTTAGTCACTGTCTCCTTCACTGCTTCAACTTCACTCACTTTCTGTTCATTTATCTCTTCAATTTTAGGAACATTGGTTTCTTCTATGTTTGTATCCTTCCCAAAAGGGTCACTATCATCCTGCAAGGTGTCTAAAGACACAGCCACACTAGAAACAAAGAAATATTGTTACATTACTATACTCACAAATTCACCAGTGTCTTCGCACATTGACTTATCAAGACTTATTTCAGCCATCCTTGATGACTTGCCTCTTTCAATAGATTTAGGCTTAGTAGCCTTTGGTGGTGAGAACTTCTCAGGTTCAGTATCCATAAAAACTTTATCCACTACCTTCTGTGTTTCTTCAACCACTCCATCATATCTTCTCCCCATTATCTTTACCAATATAGACTTAGTTCTCAGTAAAGGTTTTTAATATTTCAAAATATTTTCCATTTCTTTAACTAAAACAACAGGTAACATATTTTTAACTGCTTGTGTTATGACTGTTTCATCTTCTATATGTGCTAACTATTTCCTTATTTCTAGCTTCTCATAGAGTTCTTTAGGTATATTTCCTTCAAATTCTAGCAAGTTCTTAAAAACAAGAAAATGATTTATCACCATGTCTTCAATCAAAAGTTTATCTGATGTGTCATACCTCTCATAGTATCTGATCAAGGAACTAATCTGTCCCTACTCAACTATTCTCTTCTCAAATATTTTCATGTCAGGTTTCCAAAGTTGTTTTACCTCAGTGCTCTTCTCTTCTGATTTCTTTTCTTCTTTTTTCTCTTCTACCTTCTTCTTTTATGCCTTATTATTTTATCCCTTCACTTCAACTTCTATCCTCTATTTCTTAGGTGGAGAGTCCTATTTAGTGGACCTTGTATTCCGTCTAGGCAATTCCAAAGGTTTCTCTCTTTGCAATTTTCTCTTTGATGGAGTATACATTAATCATAGTAGAGGGTGGGCTAATTACCTTCTCAACTTTAGGAGGTGGAAGGGTTGCAAGAGTAGTGCTCGCCAACCCAGAAGCTCTTTCTGTCATCTTCCTTCTAACCTCTTTCATCTCCTCTTTTATCATACCAGCCTTTACTGCAAGATCATCTACCAAGTTTTCTATTTTCCTCTTCCTTACACCTCTATTATGTTCTTCCCTTATCTTTTATGGATTTTCTTCATAGGTTCCCCATCTTTCTTTAGATGGATGAATCTTTGAGGATAGGATGTGTTCAACCTACATAGTCAAGACCTCATAACTGACTTCATATTATAGAGGATAACACCGCTTATTCCTTGGCTGTATTGCCTCAAATAAAATACAATCAGTTTCAACCATGAAATGGATTGAGTCTTTTTATTTCTCTACCAACACTTCAAGAATGCTCTCTCTTTCCTTCATCTATCTTTGCAATATTTTGATCATCGCAAATATCTCACCATCTAACCATGTGCTATTCTATCTTCTGTAGCTCTGTGTGATCTGTATTCTAGTAGGTTCACTATATTTCCAAGCTCTAGGGTGCATACTAGGGAATTTATGAAAAATATGAATATACATGTGTACTATTAATGATCCAGATCTGAATGCCTAAGTCCTATCTTTCTTAATTTGCCTCACATTTTCCACAAATTATTCTGTAAGTACTTCACATAAGTTATAATTAACATTTTCCTTAATCATTTTATAAGCCATCAAAATAACACCTGGTGATCTACTAAGTTAATTTGAATGCTATCCTAGGATCATCGAAATCAATTTGACATCCTGCTGAAATATATCATTTACAGTCATCACTTTCTTATCCCATTTCGATTCCACTAGGGTTTCCACCATTTTCTTTGTGTATATGTCTGCAACAGGAATGACTCCAGTATTATCTAATCCTATTATACCATGAATTAGGTCACTGCAAATCTTCACAGGATGATCACTAAGCCAAATAAGTTGATCGTGAACTCTTCTCAGAAGAATCTTAATCCATTCTTCTTCGTCGAATTCATAAAGTTTAGCTATCTGCATGATATTTAGGTTCTAAAGATGTGCGAACTCATTTTTAATCATACCATCTTCCCCAATCATGTCTTCCATTTCTTAAAGATCTCATAATCTCCAAGAGATTCATACTTAAAATGTATGTAAGCCCTAATATCTTTGACATGTAGAATGTCGTGCGGTGTTTTCAAAAACACACCTTCGAGATCATCCTCAATTGATTTGTATGGGTGTTTCTTAAACTTATACCTAGGTCTTTCAGTGACATAAAAAAACAATGGAGTATCCATAACTAAAGCTTCAAAGAAGATCTAAATACCTTTTATCTATTGATATGTGAATTTTTTCTTCGATCAAATGCTCAATGTAGTTTCTTCTATTCTTATTTTTCTCTAAACTTTGTTCTCCTTAGGCTCTATTCTTTTAATGATGTATAAACAAGTTATTTCAATAAACCTTATACTTTGTTGTGTAAATAAATGACACAGTTCCCAATAAATTCATCTTTGAATATAATCCATTCGATCATCAATCTGGTGATCACAACATATACATCTGTAAAACCATACGATCATAGATATATGCTCCACAACATCTGCACACACTTGCCCTAAGCTCGTAAGAGCTTACTCTACATAATCAAGGACTGGATATATTTCTAATGTTTTCTACCAATGCTCCCCCTAAGGCTATGCTTAGCCATCTAGGTTGATGTAGCAATGTTAGCCTCAGGCGAAGGTACAGTAGCATATAATGACTCTCCCTAAACCAATACCTCACTAGTTTCTTTTATCTTTTATTGGAAATAATAGAATGGTGTGTACTGAGAGGGGAGGGGTGAATTAGTACCCTTAAAACTTTTAGTCAATTAACCTTAATCCTTTAGTAATCAATTCCTTTCATAACCAACCATATATGCTATTCTTATCTTGTGCATGTTATATCAATTCATAAACTTAATTTGTATGTAAACATTCATAGAAACATTCATGAAATGTAATGACACATGACACACAATTTGGTAATGCAGAAAACCCCTGTTAGAAGGTAAAAAATGTGGTGGGGATGAAACCCACAAAACTTCACTATCTTCAGAATGGAAGGGGTCTGATAAGGTTTACAATTTTGATCACTTTTGATGATCTTACCTTGTTAGGAGTAACATGTTTAGACTGGTTAAAGTCTACTCTGTTAAGAGATTTAGCAACACTTTTTAGTGTATACTCGGTTTAGAGATTTACAAAGGATTGTTAAATCCACCTTCTCAAAGGATTCTTCTATTTGGTACACTTGTCAGAGTGTAGTCAAAATAATTATTGACTTGAGTATATGAAATCTAGAATTGTTGATTACAGATCCATTAAAGATTACAATATGATGTATCACCTATAGTGACTGATTAATACCTTTGTTCTGCTCAGTAGCCTTGGATCTTGTTCTTGGTAACTGATTTCATTATTTTTTGTCCCTCTTCATAAAACTCTATCTTTGATCCATAGAAGTGTCTGCGGATACAATCATCATCACATCATTATGTTCTGATTGATTACACATCTATTTATATAATGAGTTTTACCTAAATGAGTTTCACGCATAACAATGATAACTCTATGATCAAAGGTTTACAAATTGACCTTGATCTCCTAGTTTGCATGTTTCTAATTAGTTAGACTGATTAAAACAATTATAATTTCTTTACTTTTCCCTCAAGAAATGGATTTAAAGAAAATCAAAAAGCTAAATATAAAACACAAGTGTTTTATCTGACATGGAAGTCAGATCCACATTTCTCAAGATTATAACTCTCTCAGTAGACTAGTGCTTAGGTTTCTCTGTAGTCTTCCTATCGGGTTCCTCTATGAACTATTTGTTGGGTTCTTCTATTGTCTACTCTATTGGGTTCCTCTATCAGGTTACTCTGTCAGGTGCCACTTCAACATTTTTGGGTTGCACTTGTAAACTGTGTCATCGGTTTACATTGTAACTTGCACTGCCGGGTTACACTATAAACTTATTTGTTAGGTTCCTTTGTGAATTTGTCTGTCGGGTTGCACTAAACCTATCTTTTGGTGTTGGTGTTACCGACGGTTCAAAACTATTTCCCTTTGCATACTAATGGAAACATATGTCATCAATCTCCCCCTTTGACATTAGTATCAAAAACTGATATGTGCAAAAACTAAAATTTTTAGTATGTACATCATGTGTTCACCTTGTCATTATGACTCCCCCTATGTGTATGCTTTGGTATAGTATATGTATATACACTTTGAATTTATACTATTTCCGCTTTTCACCTTATCAATTCCCTCATTGACACATATTACTTCCCCCTTTATCATATCATTTTCCCACTTTTTTGATAATAAGGGAAAAGGTGTAAATACTTACAACTTGTCAAAAATGTGGGAATGGGATTTCTTCATGTCTTCCATAATTTTCTCCCATTTCTCCTGAAGGTGTTCCAGAGCCATGTGCTCCAATGCAATTATTGTGTGCATGTCATAGATGATGTCGGTGACAAACATCTCCAAGGTGGCAATCAATTGTCTTGCCATTGTCATATGTTGTTGTAGTAATGTAAGATTTAGTAGTAATAGAGCTTGAAGCTTGGTTACCTCATCTCTAAAAATTGATTCTACCTCTTTAATCTTTATTCTCAACTTATTTTCTTCCATTACCTTTTCATAATGCAACTTGATTGCATTGTCAGTGGTTGAGAGACCTTGTGCACTAGCAGTAAGATCTGCATCTATCTTTGCAATCTTTTCACTATTTTCCTTAGTGAAGTGCTCTAATGTGCTTAACTTCTGAATTAAGGTTATAGCTTCTAAAATGATTGGTTCTAATTCATTTACTAGTTCAGATAGCTTTACCTTATTCTCAACCACTTCTTGGTTGATTTTCTCTGTCAATTTGTATTGGTACTTTTGTTCTGCATGTTCTTCTATGACCTTCTCTGCATCTACATTCTGTGATGTAATGACTTCAGTAAGAATGGCTAATTGATTAATCATAGAAGAATTTTGATCAATGTTTGTATCAAGTACAATCTGATGAAGTATCTCCTTAGTTGTCTCTAGTACCTATGAGTCTTTGGTCTCTTTCTTAATCTTATCTTGGATAGGTTTCCTTTTACAAAGTTCTGCATACTTTGTAAGTGACTCTGGATCCAATGTCCTTGGATCACAGTCTGGTATTTCAATGATCTCTTCTAGGGTGACTGGATTCTTCTTCTTGTTCTAGTTCTTGTTCTTGTTCTTCTTCTTCTTAGAAAGTGTAGTGGAGGCACCTATATGCAATACCATAGCAAGTTCCTTTGCTTGGTCTGATGTGCTTGATGGAGGCTTTGGGGGTGTTGTTCCTTTTAGCTGTTTCTCGATGTCTACCTGTTAGTTTTGTGTGGATGTCTCCACATCAACCTTTTCTTTATCTACAATTTCTCCTTTGGTATCCTTAGGAGTGGCATCACCTCACTTGTCTTATTCACCTTTATCTTTCTATTCTCTTTTTGTTTCTTTCTTTTCTTCATTTGTTACATTCTTCTCAACAATTGTGTTATTTTGTTCTTCTTCACCCTTATCATCAGGTATGCTTACATCATTCTCGGGTGACATCCTTTTCTGAGATGATATTTATAGCCTGTATCAATAATGGTCATTGGCTTAGTATATTCAATTGTGCAGCATCCGTTGTTGTATCTTATTCCTTGGGCTACTCGGAGGTAACAGTAACATCTTCATCTGCCTTTACCTCATCTGGAGGATCATCTTCGGTGATATCTATGATATTTGTATCTATGATTGTATCATCTGCAGTATCCCCTAATGATTGTAGAATATGAGGAATCTCATTTATTTCCTTGCTTTCTTCTGTATTTAATTTAGTTTGAGTGACATCCTCGTCATCATTTATAAGAATGTGCTTAGGGCTTGGTGTACCCTTCTTTTCTTCATTGTGAGCCTTGTCGCTGAGTTCTAATTCTCTCTTGGGGCTTGTGTCCTTTTCAGGTGCATCAAGCACTTTTCTCCAAGTATCCTCACTTTCTTTGTCAAGCTCAATAAAGTTTCCCTGTAGGACTTTGTAAGCTCTCAATTTTTCTGAGAACCTTTTTGAATGTAACTTCATCATTTCTTCAATTTCTTCCATTTTGGACTCAGGTGGCATAACAAAAACTAGGGTTCTTTCCCTTATCTATTTTTCATAATTCAATGTGAATGTCCACCTTGCCGATAATCTGTCTAGAAGTTCTTGTGGCATTTTACCATCAAATTGTATTGGTATATTTAAATATACACATTTTTGTGATGATTTCTTTGTTTACCTTGTTCTGATCCTTGGGATTCAGAGTTATCCATTTTCTAATCTTAGGGTCAGTTATTGAACCTGCCTTGATGATTGATGCACATACCTCATCAATTGTAGTAGGAAGTTTGTTCTTGACAGGTTGTTCTTCTTGTTCGGTGTCTTCTATATATTCCTTACTTCTGATGAATTTTCTTCTTTCCGTTGGTGCATGTTTCCTGGTTTGAGGCTTTCTCTTGTAAATCCTCACTTGTCCTTTCTTTACCGGTGATGAACTTGCATCTTTAGTTGTCCAACTTCTAGTCCTTAATGCAGCAGTGGTCCTTGGTTTCTTTGTAGGTGGTGGTGGTGGTGCATTGGACTTTGTAGATTTGGAGTCACTCAATTTTTGTTCTTCACCAACAGGTGACTGTCCCTCGGTGTCATCCTTTTGTTCTGACTCTTCATCATCTACCAACAACTTCTTCTTAAGTGTCTTTACCATTTTGTCTTTCTTTCTGTCAATCTTCTTCACAACTAAGCTTGTTTTTATTCTTTTCTTGGCTTCCTCATAGGTTCCAAACCTTGGTTGTGATTTTTTCCAATGGTTCATTTAACAATGCTTCAATATCATTGGTGGCTTGATCTATGTTGATCTCATATTCAAGTGGTGCTAACCATGTTGTCCTTGGTACAACTGGTTTGATCAAGGTGGTATCGGTGTCCACCATAAAACAATTATTAGTCTTATATTTTTCTACCAGTTGTTCTGGTATCCTCATCCTTTTCTACATCTTGTCCTTAAATCTAATAAAGTATTCATCCATAACTGATGTAAATTTGTCACCTAGTGACTTGATGAATTCACTTATTTGAATTGTCACTAGTCGGGTAGTATCCCAGTTGACATTGTCGATAGATGGAAAGAAGTCTTGAAAGTAGAAAAACATGCACATTAGAAGTGATCCGAACTTACATGAATTGGAATTTTCAAACTTGATTTTTCTAAATTTCTCATCTAACTGCTTCAGTAGAAGCTTAGATAGATCTAATTGTAGACCCTTCTTTATAATCTTGGAGGCAGTGTCAACTGCTCCACATGCAATATTGTTCATCATGCTATCTTGGAATATCTTGTATTCCAGCACACATGCACCGAATATCATTTCAGGATCTTTGATGGAATTTACCTTCAATCCTCTGCCATCCCATTCTGCACTTGTATTCTTTTCTGTCGGGGCGAGGAGAATGTTTGAGTTTTTTTTCCTTGTTGGTTATAGGATAACCGATCACTGCGTGTATGACATCCCTGGTGATCAGTTTTGGCTCATCTAGCCACATCTTTCAGTCATGCACTCTGCTTAGCACTATCCAGATCCACTTGGTTTTAAATTCCTTTGGGAACATTAGGGTATTTTTCAACCCTTTGAGCTCAATGTGTTTATGCTCATCCTTGATGGTTCTGTCTATGCTAAGCTTCTTGTAAGCTTTCTCAACCTCAAGATCTCCTATTTTGGCAATCTTACAATGTATGTATGATTGGACATCCTCAATTAGTAAAACCCTAAGTGGTATTCCTGAAAATGCTTCAGCATCATAGGCTTGCAAAGGAACCTATGGACAAATTTTGTATTTTGGTTCCTCACACATAGTGTTCTTGATTAAGTTAACCTTTTTCTCTTTGGCGTTCTTGATCTTGGAAACTTGTGGAGTGGTTTCCATCATTTCTGAGAAATTAGGGATTTTTCTGTAAATAACAGTAAGTTTTGTGAGTCCTTAGTTACTTACTTTAAACTGTTGTAGCTCCTAAAGATCAGAATCTGAATGTCGTGAATCAACTTGGAATGCTTTTCAATCTAGTTGCTTAGTTTTGTTCTTCTCTATTCTTCGCTCTTAATCGCTTTGTGATAAAATGATCTATTCCATCACATTTTTATAGATCATTCCCTAAGTGGTGTAATAAATTCTCTAACCACTTCTCGGTGTTCGAAGACAGAGTCACTCGGGTATCACACAAACTTTCAGCTCGGGTAAGTGACAACTCACTTGACCTTTCACAGGTTTACCAATGGTGCTCGGTAAGCTGTGAAGACTTCATTACCTTTTACATAATTACTGATGAGTCTCGAGTTACATTGTTTAACTTGGATTTCTTATGTACACTGATGATTCTCGGTATGTTTTGACCGACGAGATTGTATCCATAAAATCATAACAAGTAATACCATAGTGCATCTTTAATCATGCTAGTTTGGAATTTTATCTATGTATAATGGAACTAATGTAAAGTATAACTTAGTATAGTGCAGTTCCATACTTACTTGTTCATCTTAGGTGGGGGTGGTGATGTCACTAGATCCATTGGATAAGGTGTCACCAATTGTGTTGCTTGGTCCAACATCATCAGTATTTGTAGCTTTCCTCCACATTTTGTTTCTCATCTTCCTGATGTCTTCAATGGTATTTCTATTGGAAAATGTGCTTGTCTCTGTCACTTGGTCTCTGCAATCCTTGCTTAGATGACCAATTTTATGACAGCGTATGCATGCCATCAAGGGTTAGTTCAGCTTCTATACTTTCTCATCCATTTTCTCATGCAAATTTCTGCTATGTCTCCATATCTACCACATGTTGTGCAGTGTGTCCATGTGTTCTAATCCCAAACATATGAGCTACCAACTCTTTTCAGTTGATAAGATTTTTCTTGTTCTTTAGGCTTCCATGCTTTCTTTTCTTCTTCCTGCATTCAAGAGATTTGTGCCCATGCATTTTGCAAGTAGGACAATATTTTTCCATGTAGGTTTCCTTCTTTGGTTGTTTCACCTCATATTTACATTCATATGCTTTATGTCCCTTTTTGTTACATTTATAACAATTTCCAATGAATATAGAAGTGGATTTAGGAATACCTTTACTTTTTCTTTTGTAAACATTTGATGTGTGGCCTGGTTTTCCATAGTGATTTCATGTCTACTTTCTTGGTCTTGGATTTGTGTAGACATTCTTTGGATCAGCTTGGTATGGTGATTCTCCATGCTTGGTATACCCTAGTCTGGTATTGTTGTTGACTCTTCTTTTTCCATCTAGAAAATCATCCATTCTTTTTGTGCTTTCTTAAGCTCTCTTGATCATATTATTGTGTTGTTGCTGAATTCTTACTTCATGCTTCAGTCTTTCATTTTCTTCTCTTAGCTTGTCAATAGATTCTAATTTTCTATTGAGTTCTATGTTTATTCATTTTGTCTCCTGACTTATAAGAATAATCTGATTGGTGTTCTCATGATGATGTTCAGTAAGTCTTTGTATTTCTGACTCTTTCTCTTGTATCTTTTTAGCGATCTTCCTCTTGTCATCAATTGCTAGTGTTCTTTCTTATTCAGCTTGTTTAGCATTATTCATAACCTCAATCATTCTTACCATCTGTGTCTCTTGACCGATTTTTAGTTATTTCACTTTTCTAGCCAGATGTTGATTGATTTCATTTAGACTTGTAATGCTTCCTTCAGATGTGTCTAATGTATTTCTAGACGTAGATCCTGATGACTCAAATAAATCAGGTATCTCTTCTTCATGATAGTCAGTTTCATTACAGCGAGATGCCATAACCTTTCTTTCATCTAGTAACTATCTCATCTTGATTCTAGATTCTTTTTATTTCTCATAGAATATCTATATCTCTAACTTTTGATTCTCAATACTCTTGGCTAGCTTATACCTTTCCATTGTATGATCTTTTCTCTTAAGTATTTAAACTTTTCCAAATAAGAGATCTAACTCTAATGCCAATTTTTGAAAATAATGGAATGGTGTGTACTGAGAGGGGAGGGTGAATTAGTACACAAGATTTGGTAATGTAGAAAACCCTTGTTAGAAGGTAAAAACTGCGGTGGGGATGAAACCCACAAAACTTACTATCTACAACATGGAAGGGGCCAATTAAGGCTTACAAGTTTGATCACTTCTGATGATCTTAACCTGTTAGGAGTAACATGTTTAGACTGGTTAAGGTCTACTCTATTAAGAGGTTTAGCAACACTATTTAGTGTGCACTCAGTTAAGAGATTTATAAAGGATTGTTAAATCCACCTTCTCAAAGGATTTCTTCTATTTTCTACACTTGTTAGAATGTAGTCAAAAATACTTATTGACCTGAGTATATGCAATCTAGAATTTCTTATTATAGATCCATTAAAGATTACAATATGATGTATCACCTATAGTGACTGATTAATACCACTGTTCTACTCAGTAGCCTTGGATCTTGTTCTTGATAACTAATTTCATCATTTGTTGTCCCTCTGCATAAAAATTTGTCTCTGATCCATAGAAGTGTCTATGACTATAATCATCATCACATCATTCTATTTTGATTGATTACACATCTATTTATACAATGAGTTTTACCTAAATGAGTTTCACACATAACAATGATAACTCTATGATCAAAGGTTTACAACTTGACCTTAATCTCTTAGTTTGCATGTTTCTAATCAGTTAGACTGATTAAAACAATTACAATTACTTTACTTGTCCCTCAAGAAATGGATTTAAAGAAAATAAAAAAGCTAAATATAAAATACAAGTGTTTTATCTGACATGGAAGTCAGATCCACATTTCTTGGGATTATAACTGTCTCTCGGTAGACTGGTGCTCGGGTTGCTCTGTAGTTTTCCTGTCAGGTTCCTCTGTGGACTTTCTATTAGGTTCCTCTATTATCTAGTTTGTTGAGTTCCTCTGTCGGATTCCACTTCAACATTTTTAGGTTGCACTTGTAAACTATGTCATCGGTTTACATTGTAACCTGCACTGTCAGGTTACACTATAAACTTAGTTGTCGACTTTCATTATGAATTTGTTTGTCGGGTTGCACTAAACCTATCTTTCGGTGTTGGTGTTACTGACAGTTCAAAATTGTTTTCCTTTGCATACTAATGGAAAAATATGTCATCACCTTCCATACCTTACCACTATTTCCGTCTTTAGGTTTTCTGAAATGACTCTTTAATTCATCCATATAATCTACAAGACTCTTACCAGTATCACCAATGTTATGGTTTATAACCATAGGCGGTGGTACTCTTCTGTTATCAACTCCATTGTCCGTACAAAAATTTGTAATATTTCCTGGATTTTGAAATTTGTAACATGTAGGAGGTGGTCTGTTATGATTAACCTATAGATTACAATACTTTGCAATGTGCCCAAAAATATTGCATTTGGAACATGTGATCTTAACTGTTGTTTCTTCCCTAATGTAATCTTGTTTGATTCTTGATTGATCAGGTTTCCTGCATTTTTCTTTCTTATGTCCGTATGCATGACAATTGTTGTAATATCCATCAAAATATCTGTAAGGAATTTTACTTTTGTAGTCTCTCTTCATGTGTCCAATCTTGTTACATCCAAAACATCTACCTCTGATAGGTCTGATATGTTCTTTAGGTTCTTCAAGAGTAGTTCTTTCTCCATCCGTCTTCGCTTCTAATTTTTCTTCCCGAGTCTTTGAACATTTAGATTCATTAAATCCAACTCTAGTCATGTCTCCTGTAGGTTTTTGTCTATCTCTTTTCTCATCAATCAAGTCACTTCTCAAGTGCAGTTTCTCTATATGTTTCTTAGCCTCAACAAGTTCACCTTTTATGATCTAATCATATTTCTCTAATTCTAGATACTTGTTCTTGTAGTGATCAAGTTTAGTCTTCATTTGTCTCATCTGAATATTAGCATCCTTTAAGGTCTCTTAAATTTTGTTTCTAGCATCCTTTTCGTATTGAATCTCATTAGCCATCTGAATGGAAGTAGTTTCATAATTAAGCTCCAAAGTTTCTTTCTCTTGTTCAAGCTATTTTATCTGATCTGAAGTATCATTATATGAATCCTCTTTTATCTTATCCATAAGATATTGTCTCTGACTTCTAGAAAGTTCAATTTGTTCTTTGAGTTTCTTGGTGAACCCCTTTGCTCTTTTCAATTTCAATTTCAAGTCACCATTCTCTTCTTTAGCCTTATCAAAGTCTTCAAGTTTTGCTTCAAAGTTTTCCTCCAAGCTTCCAGAATCCATCTTGATCTCCCTTAAGCTGCTAAGCTTTCTCTCCAAGGGCCAAAATCTCTGATACCAATTGTTAGGATTAAGTAATAGTGAGAGGGGGTGAATCAATATTACAACACTTCAAACATGAACTTAATAATTTCTAGCTTAACCAAATAAATAATAAAATGAAAAGAACATAAACACATAACTCATAACACCATGAATTGTTGTCGAGGAAACCCTAGCCAAGGGAAAACCCCAGTGGAAATGGTACCCACAAATATGCACTAAAAGTATTGTGTCCCTATTCTGAGACCTAGCCCTATTAGGAGATGAATATTACATTAGTACATTACCATGTTAGGGGAATAAAAAATCCTATTAAAGGTATACTAAGAACATTGCTCATATAATCAGAAATATTATTTTATAACAATGCTTTTCTCAATAATGAACAAACAAGCATCTGCTACTCTTAGGTAGTTCCATTTTTAGCTCACATCACTATCTATCTAATTCTAATATCACAATTCATCCATGCATCTCATTCATATAATCTCTCATCCATATATTCTCATCTCACACTTCGCTTCTCAAAAGTTCTCCATATATATCTTATTTCATTCCCTAGTCGGCTTCCAATTACATAAAAAAATAGAATTAATACTTATAAAAAAATTAATTACCAAGTCAGTGACCATACACTATCAAAACATAGGTAATCCAAATCCAACCTATCACGTTTGGTCTTCGCATTATACTCCCTCAATTATCGCGATTGTTCATCTGCCCTGTTTCACTATTACTCTGTCTTCGCATTTAACTGTCTATATCTCACTTCTATCAACACAAAAACTCAAGAGACCTTAATAGAAGGTCATAGACATCCCAAAATAGCTTCATCTAAGCTCTCATGTCTCCATTCATTACATACTATCTTAACTGATCAAAACTATACTTCCATACTCTGTAAATCTACTTTCTGTAGTTAGTCATTTTGCAATCCCAAACTCCAAAACTGTGTTCTACTCCAAGCGACCATCCATACCAGATGTGTTTCCATAAATGACATCCCTCAAGTGTTCCATGACATGCCTGAATGAATCACTTTCCAAAAGGAATGAGATGTGACCTAGCTGAGATGGTGATATCGCAGTTTTTGATATACTTGAAGAGGATTCAAACATACAAGAAGAAATCACTAAAGTTTGGATCACTTTTGGTATGTATGTTTTTCTATGTGAAAAATGTTCTCCATAGTAAAGGAGAAGTAACTTGGAAGATAGACATACCAAATCTATATCAAATCAATGAATACATAAGTGAACTAGGTGATAACCTAAACAATGTCATGTGGGGATATTTCAAAGACTTTCCAGACTGAATGCATAAGAGGTATAGGATACGTCCACACATTGTGGAGAAGTACAAAGACATAGTTTGTTTTATAGTTGATACTAACAATTGTAAGATACAAGTGGTAGATCCCAAAATTTCATGGATACCTGAGATGGGATATGAGACTAATGAAAATTTGTTACATTGAAGTTTTACTAAAGCTTCCAATTAACAAAGAAGAAATGAGGTATGATACTTTTAAGGAGGCATATGAAAGAATTAATTTTCAACTTAAGAAACCTAGAATTGAAAGACAAGCACAAAAAATATAAGTCAGTTGGAAGAAAAATTTGTTACTGGTGAAGGTAGAAGTTCCACAAGGGAGAAAACAAAGATCATTCCAGATGATTATGCCAAAAGGAAAAGGAAGTCAGTAGAAACTCAGAGTAAGACCCCAGAACTACCATCGGTATATGAATTTGGTATGGAGAAAAGTGATGAAGTTAAATCTTCTAACCCTATGTCACTTGAGGCATCTCAACATGTCAAGAATATGACATATGTAAAGAGGAAAACTAGAGGATAGGAAAATTCCTCTTTGTTAGTCTAAGTTCAGTACTTTCCCTTTTCCTTTAAGTGTTTTCTAGAGTCGCCATAATATTTTTGAAAGTCTCAATGCTGCCTAAAATCCTCATTTCAAACTACTCGCTGAAAATGTCAACTTGTGGTCCAACTGTGTTTTGAAAGACAAAAGATTATTTGCTAACACTTTTTCTTGAATAGGTTTGAATGGTCTTGAACATCCTTGAACAACCTTGAACTTAGTTCAACTCTATTCAAGAGTGTTCAAGGTCATTCATGTTATTGTAAGGTATAGCAGATGTATAGAACCGGTGGAAAATGTCTCATGGTCGCAGTGTAAGGAACTTTTGACTTTTCAAAGTTGAAGCATTAGTGATGACAGTGCAGAATATTCAGTTTTAAGACCAAGGTAGATGAATAAATGGAAATATGTTTGAGCAGTACTGAACACATGAGAACATCCTTGAACTTGGTTCAACTCTGTTCAAGAGTGTTCAAGGATTTTGGAAAAGCGACACGGGGCATCAAAAGCAGAATTCGTCATCACTTAGCGGTGGGTCCTATGGAAAAGAGCATTTAATGCGAGTAAGTAATGGTGGTGGTTAAGTGCATCTGAGATGTGAAATCCATAATGATTATGTATGACATGAAAGTTTGCGCAGGTGGTATTAATTAATTGCATGCGTAAACTGTCATTTCATCCCCTCAGCCTTTATTGCCTTAAAGATGGGTAATTAATGATCAATTATTGTGTATTCTCTATTTTAACCCTTCTTAACATTCATTCTTTTGAAATGTTGTCACTGTCTGTATATGGATAGTTTGAAGGTAAGGGTTTTTTGGAAGCTCCAAGGTGTGGAAGTATCTACAGGAACAAGGTGAGTCAGGTTGCACCCTCTGTAGTGTTTTAATTTAAGCTTGAAAAATATACAAAAGATTTTGTGGCAGTTGTCTATTTGTTTTTACAAGTATGAAATCTTCTTTTCACTTATTTGGAAGCATTTCTATTCTGGTTTGTGAAAACCCCATTGTAGCAAACGTAGATCTAGGAGGATGTGATGTTGAGGAAATCCCTGATAGACTTTCTAGGTGCTTAGAAAACAAAGTTCCTGCTTTGGAAATTTTGCATAGTGGGCTGTGTGTAGCCACTTCCTTCCCATCTGCAATTGTTTGTCCCAAGCTAATTCATGAATGTATCTGTAACTATGAGTAGAGGACTGAGTGTATTCTTAAGAAATATGGTAGTGTCTTGCTAGCTATAAATAGGGATATTGTTTCTTTGGCTTTCCAAATTCTAGAGAAATTTTTTTTTGCTTTTTCTCCTGCACATTCCCTGGTTAAATTCAAAGAAAATGCGGATGCAAATCACACTTCCATGGCCAAACACTGGTTGATAAACCCACAAAGAGGAGGTTCCTATTTGCCCAAAAAGTTTAATAGATGTCATGTGCACTAGTATATTAGTGATGTCATGGTAATGTTGCAAAGGGTTAGAGGGTCGCCAGAGTCCTTCTTCTTCTCAGATTGGTTGTTCAGTTATATTCAATTTATGTTAGAAGGAAAATAGACATTGGATTGGGCTGAATTAATTGCTAGTTCAATGAGGGAACAACTTAAAAATTCCAAACTCACAGGGTGTATTTTTTTCATGTCTTCTTATCTGATGTATTGCTTAGCCTGTAGTCAAAAGTGGGATGGGATGATTCATGAACCTTGGTCTGATGGCATGTGTTTTTATGAGTATTTCCCCATTCTTCACAGAAATAATGTAATTCAGAACTACAGGAGAGTGCATGATAGTTTTATGGGTAAACTCTATTTTGATTTCACTGGGAATTCTTCCAGGAGAATGAGTGTTGAGGCACAGGAGTTTGTGACTAAATTTGGGATTTTTTATGCCCAGTTCTCCAAATTCACTTATGTGAGAGTTGGTGTTTTTGAAGAGGCCCCTACGAGATTGCCTATATATCCTTTTGAATTCTTTATTTTTGTAGAGGTCTGTAGGAAGCTTGCCACAGTACTCAAACGGTTTCTACCTGAAGAGGAATGGGAGAAGGTTTCCCGTTATATCTAGGCAAATTGTCATGTTATACTATTAAGGATGCAATAAGTATAGGGAGTGACCTAAGTCATTTTGGTTTTAAGTATTATATAGAGAGAATAGGTTTTGATAACAAAAACTTTTCCAGTGGAAGTCTATGACTTAGGTCCCATATGTTCCCTGTTCCCCATTTAGAAGATTTCTAGGAGGACTATTCTGATGAGTCCCAAGTTAAGGAGAGAGAGCACAGTCATCTCTGTATTTCTTAGATTCTATCCATGAGACTATAATTCAATGTGGAAGGCATGATAGATGATGGTTCGAACTTGGTTGGACCTAATTTCAAAAGATCTCTGGAAAATGAGGAGTATGAAATTGATTGGTTAGTAGAAGAGGAAGATGACATAAAACGCAGGACACAACATGTACTTCAATTAATTGAAGAATGGGGGCAAGCAAGAAGAAAAAATTCTATTCCTAGGTCAATTGAAGTTAAATCTTTGCCTATATGTTCCTCTTCCCCTGTTTCTAATCATCATAAATCAATTGATAATGCAGGTGCATCGGGTAAGCAGCGGACTAAGAGTTCAAGGAAGAAATCTCTTGCAGAGCCTTCTCCTGTAGTCTCACCTCAGCGAATTACCAGGTCAAATTATTGGTCACAAGTTAAAGATAAGATGACTCAGGAAAACACAGAGATAATTAACTTGGATGATGACAAGTTTGGGGATTTGAACTATCAAATCGGTGAAGATGAGAAAATAGGAAAAGACCTCTTCGATCTTGATGATGTGACTTTGGATTTAACAGATACTCCTGCAAAAACAAATGGACAATCAACAGCAACAAGTGACACACCAAGATGATTAACCACTTCAGTAAACAAGAAATGGAGCTTATTTCTGGTATCTATTCCAGTGCAAGACATAGTCAGCAAATATGTTCAAAAGACTCCCAAGGCCAAAAAAGTTAAGAGCACAACACAGATGTTTGTTGATACTAAAACTGGGAAGTGGACGACTGAAGTAGCCACCTACAGACTGAAGGAAGAGAAGTAGGATGTTGCATCTGAAGACTTTAAAGTCACTAAAATAGAATTAGGGACTATGGATAGGGAGGGAAAGAATCACCTTTTTTAAGAGATAGCTCAGCAGATGTTAATGACATCATGGTAAGATAGCAAGGAAAAGAAAGAATTGAAATAGACGTAGTGTCACTCTCCCAATTTATAAACACTTTCTACAACTTTGACGCCACACCACTGACCCAATCTCCACAAGTATTTGACCCAAACTCTGTAGAAAGTAAAGTTTTTCTAAATCAAGTTCAGAGGGGTCGAACACTAGTCTCCTCAATTGATGAGTGGATGTCCCAAGTACTTAGTAGTGGCCAACAATATATCAAAGATTTACATTTAATTCTCCATGATACAGAAGCCATAATGGGAGAATTGCAGACCCAGCGACAAGTCTGGGATGGAGAGGAGGAAAATGGGTATCGATGATGAAAATTTTTATGGAGATAGAGAGGTATGGCTTCAAAAAATTCTATGCACAAAAATCCCTGAAAGGCGCTGAGGAATCCATTTTCTTCATTCTGAGAAAGAACATCAGTTGGTGTATCTCTCTCATAAGAGGCACCATTATAGAAAATAAAGAATATGAATCTGAGGCTAAGCAAATTTAGAAAGCTGCCTTGAACAATTTGAAGGTCATTAACTTCACTTATACTTATCCATTAGTATACGGTGAATAGGAATTGAAAGGTGCTCTTGAAGCCTTTGACTCAACGATAAAGATTATCAGAGAAAAGGTTAATTCAAAGGCCTCAGACCTAACTCAGATGGCTAGGATTGAATCAATGTTATATCTGTGCGTGGATCAATTTCCCGGTGTCGCAAAAAAAGGTAAAGAAGTTGAAGTGGAGTAAGGAGGCCTCAATGGCCCAGATAGTGAATTCCAAGATACCACATCTGCCATTTGTGAAAAAGCTGGTCCAGGCATATAAAGAATGGAAACCTACCCAGTCGGTTACCAAAGAAGGAGGGAGTCCAGCGGGAAGTGAGGATCATGTTGTGGACAAAGAACCAGATTTAGATAATTATTTTTTATTTGGTTTAAACATGCAAACTCTCAAGGACATGTGTCCTTTTCTATAGGTTTTATTTTATAATTGATTGCTTGAGAGGTCAAGTTTTTTGGGAGACCTCTCGGTGCTTTGATACTATAAGTAATTATGCTACAAAATTTAGAAGGGTTCAGAAAATAAGAGAAAAATCATAACTAGATAGTCTTATATTTGGTGGTGATAGTTTGATTTTTAAAAAGGGGTTAGAGGAACAAATATCGAAAAATCTGATACTATTTTGAAGGAACAGATTCCATGTGATTGCTTGTGTAGTAATTTTTGGAAATACATTACAGTTAAGTTTATCAAATCTATTTCATTTGAAAACAAAAAGCAAGTGTCTTGTGTTGACATTTCGTTTACTCTGCAATGTATGTGTTTTTTGATTCATAATTCCTAAACTTTATCTATATGTTGTTGCCTTTCTACCGTTTAGTTGTCTATTTTCATTCATTCTGTTAAAAGAAAAACTATGATTTTTCTTTGTTTATCATTCTGCTATCTTTATTAAGGTATTTCTGCAATGCTTCTCATCTATTAATGTTGAAGTAACCTTTCTAAAACTTTTGGGTTAAAATTTGAATTTCAGAATTAGATATTACTGATAAAATATCTCTATGGAGCTGTACCTAAGATTAATTCAGAGGGAAGTGATTTCAAATCATTTACCCAACTTTCAGGGTTGTTTGTCTTTCAAGAAGGGTTGTAGAGTTTTCCTATAAAATATTTTTAGAAAGACAAATCAGTTTTCTAACACTCTCCTTGCAAGAAAAATAAGAAGACAAAAGTAGACACTGAGAAGACTGATTCTGAGAAGGAAATCACTGACATGGAAAAATTTGGAAAGACAAAGTTCAACATTCCTAAGAGTGCAACCGAATTGCTAATGCGATAAAGGAACATGGTATGAGAGGTAATATCAGTAACTTTTAATTCTATAATTTATCTGATGAGAACAATAAAATTATTGAAGATGCTATTGTATTCCATTTTCACAAATTCATCAGGACACCTAGTCAAATCAAAAATCACATTGCTGATGAATTGTATGAAGTAGTTAATGTCAGATAGGAGTCTTCCCTAGAAACTGAAAATGAGATAAGATAAAGGAAACTTCTATACAAAATGACACATTTTATAGTAAAGGAAGTAGATGAGGCACTTGAGCAATATAAAGTCATATTCAGTGTTAGACATAGAACTACAAAGCTACTAGCTAAAAAGGAGCAAGAAGTTGAAGATGAGATAGTGGTAATATGGAAAATAATATTCAACATGGATCAAACATAGGTAATAGATACAATAGGTACATCTCATGTAGATGATACTTTTACTTTGAATGAGTTAATAGGAGATGTGTTAGTAAGTACTCAAGTATGGTTACTCATATAGATGTAACAAAAGATTTAGTTGATGGTGTTGTGATTAGGGATATCACTGATAATCCCAACTCTCCTATAGTTGGAGATGAACCTGAAGATGAAAATCTAGTTGATATTAATGATGATATAGTTGATGTTGAAGAAAACAAGGTTGATGAGATAGAAAAGAGAAAAGAAATAGAACAGGTAACTGAGACCACTGATCAACCAAAGGATACTACAAAACAAGGAGAAGATACTCAAGAAAAAAAAAATCAAGACAAGAACATAGAGATAGAGAAGGAAACAAGTAATATCGGTACACATGAACAAAGCAATAACGATGGAGTTGAGACACCAAAGGTTAACACCCCCAGTAACTCACAAACTAATACAAAGGATACTCGTGAGAAGAAGAAAAGGAAGAGATTAGAAGAATATGAAGAAGAAGATGAAGAAGAAGAAAATGAAAAAGAATAAGAAGATGACCTAGAATTTTAAATTATAAAGAAAGAATTTAATAAGTTGAAGCCCAAGGAACAATTATTATTTTCAAAGAAACTAGCAGAGAAGGCTGAGAAGAATAGAATGAAGCAAAATAAGTACAAATAAATCCTAAGAAAAACCATTGCTATACTTTCTGATCTAGTACACGATTTAGATATTGATGAAGAAGCATCTATGATTAATTAACTCAAAACCTTAGTTGATGCAATTACTAGTCTAGATCATGACATGGAAGAAGAAATGATCAAGAGAGCAAAGAAGAGATTGGAGAAGGAGATGATGGAGAAACTACTACAGAAGACTGCACTCGAGAAAGTTTCATTGTTTGAACTAGAAAAATAACTCAAGCAATCACTACTTGAATTTGGAAAAATCTTCAATAAGATATCTATTCTGACCAAATTCACTGCAGATATTATGACAAATAAGGAAGCACTAGAAATAGAGTTGACTACACTTGTCAACCAATTGGACCCATTGAACAATTCAATGATGGAGCATACTACAAAATTGAAGTCATTGACACACAAGGAAATCGAACTAAAGGTAGAGGAGGACATGATAAGATTGACATTGCTTGAATTACAAGGATTTATGACTCCACACATGGATATTATCCAAGCCTATCTTAAGAAATATGAAGTGTTGATAGGTACTCCAGATATGAGCACAATTGATAGTATGGAAGATATAGATCCAAGCTTAAACATACATCAAATTGCCCTGACAACACTGAAACAGTCATGGGAATATTTATTTTCCATTGCAAAGGTACATTTCATGATTGTATTTGACAAACTGTAAGGTTTGAACACCTTTGTATATATAAATTTTTATCATATTTTTGGCATTATTGTCAAAAAGGGGGACTATATAGTAGATCAAAAGGGGAAGTATATAGTAGTGTATATAGTAGATCAACGGGATTTTTAGATTCAGGGGGAGTATGTAAGTAGTCATGGAGTATCGGTTGAAGTTTTGATTTTTTTTTCATCAATGCCAAAGGGGGAGAATGATGATATCAAAATTATGAGAGATGGCATTGATGATGATCCTAACGAGTATGGTTCTTATTTCTGGAAATCCAATACATAGGTAAGAGGTATACAGTACATCCAATCAGTAAAGAGAAGTTAAGTCAGAAAGCTAAACAGGTAAACAAGAGAACAAGTGAAGGACAAATTGGTTATGGAAGACAAGTTTCCTATCGGTACATTGGAAGGTACAAGGAAAAAAGGTGAACTAATATATGTGACCATTCCACTTAGGTCACACTGGTAAAGTCACAAATGAAGATACCATCAATCGGTCAGTTCAGGTAAAAGGTATAAGTAAAGCGTATTGAACAATTTTGTTCAATTATCTAGAGTGGTTATGACAGTGCAAGATTCAATGAATCTAGACAAAAGGAAAAATGTAGTACACTATTACAAGAGTTGAATAAGTCAATTTCTTGGTAGTTGTGTATAGATCTAATTATGAATTCAAGGCATATTCTAACCAATAATAATGAAGAACTATTTCTTATTGGAGATAACAACTTGATGATTGTTATGGACGACACGGTGAGATTGTAATGTTTCGATGAGTTGTTTATGATTGAAAAACTTATTTTCAAGGGAAATAGAAACCCTAATTAGGTTTCCAATCAAAGGTTAAAGGATATAAGATGATAGCTTTTTCTATTATATACAGAAGAATAGTTGATGTATTGTTGATCTTGAACAATGATTGTAGAATAGATTTCAGAGAAGGTTCAGGATCAGGTTCAAAGAAAGAATAGAGCATAAAAAAATATGATTGGCATTTAGAAGTGCATTTCACAGGTCAATTTTATTGGTGTATTCCTAATAGTTTAAACAAGTAAAATCCCTTAACAAGGTAGTCTCTCACAAGACTTTTATTGTAAATCCCTTAACAGGGTGAACATTGTAATAGTTGGATTAAATCCTTTAACAAGGTAGTCTGTAATAGGACTTTAGATACTTCTAACAATGTATTAGTCACTCCTAATAGGGTAAGTCACCTAGAAAGTGACATATTGTAAGCTCCTAACAGAGCACTCTTTTCTACTGCAGTGAGATGATTATGGGTGTCATCCCCACTGTGGTTTTTCCCTTTGACCAAGGGTTTCCACAATAAAAATTTGAGTGTTATGAATGTGAATGTGTTGTTACTTTATGCATTGCACTTTTACTTTAAAGTTACAATTATATGATTAATAGTGTGAAAGTTTCTTTTGCTACTATTGAAAGGTTTAAGTAGAAGTATGCAAATTTTGTTAGTCTTGATTCACCCCCCCCCCCTCTCAGTATCTATTATTTCCAACAAATAAACCTAGTGAAACTATACCAAGAAACAAATCACGACCAAATATCTTTCATATGATTTCTCAGGAATTTTTACAGTTACAAAAATCTCAAAAATACATGAAAACTTGATTTTGAGTAGCATATAATAATCAAGTTTCAAATTTCTATTTAGATACACCTAACTAAAAATAGTAATTATGACTTGCAAAACTACATGTTAAATACATGTATAAGTTATTATTTATAGTAAGTCTCGTAAAAAAACTTTCTATTTATAGTAAGTCTCCTAAAAATTACTATATGATATCCATGATGACTATTTATCGCTACTAGAATAACATACTATCATTGTATTCCACGATGGATTTACATTCAGAATACACTTTTTTTGCAATCAAGAAATCACAACCTTCACTACTACCCCAAGAGAGACAACCACATCAATCCAGGAGATAAAGGATAAACAATAATTCCCACCCTAGAAAGATGCACCTCCCTTATGCATCTAGTTTGAAAAATGAGAGGCCATAACCCCTAAACTCTGCTAGAGATAAAACTCTATATCCCTTGTCAGTGCCTTAGTGAAAATATCTGCAACATGTTCCCTAGTAGGTAGATACTACAATTTTACTTCCTTTTCAGCAACTTTCTCTCTCCAAAAAATTATACTACATGGGAATGTGCTTAGTTTTTGAGTGGGTCATAGGAATCTTTGAAATATTAATAGCATTGGTGTTATAACACATCATAAAAATAACTTCACCATAAATATCTTCATATCCTTCAGGGTCTACTTCATCCACATTATCTGAGTACCTCAAGATGTTGTAATCTACTTTGCCTCTGTAGTAGATAATGAGTCCTACTTTTTTCTTGCCCAAGAGACCATCCTACCTCCCAAGAAAAATGTAACACCACTTGTACTTCTTCTTTCATCTGCACAATCAACATCCATAAATTTTTTAGAGAGAGATCATTATCCCTTTTGTACCATAATCCAAATTTTGAAATCCCTTTCAAGTATATGAATATCGTCTTCACTGTGTTTTCATGAGACTTCTTAGGATTGGCTTAATACCCAACAGCCAAACAAACTGCATGCGTATTGTTAGGTCTTGAAGTTGTCAAGTACAAGAGTCCTATCATAGATATGTAAAGCTTCTGATCAACTCCCAATGATTCATCATCTTTGTTAAAGTGACAGTCAATAGTCATGGGGGCTCCAACTGGTTTAGAATTATCTACTCGAACTTTATTCATTGTCTCTTTAACATTCTTGATCTAAAAAAAAAAATAACAGCCTCTTTATGAATAAATTGAAGACCAAGAAAGAATGATAAATCACCAATCATAGACATTTCAAATTCTTCCTACATTTCTTCAACAAAATTATTTCAAATATTGTCATCACCTCCAAAAATAATATCATCAACAAATATAGTTACTATTAGTAACTTATCATTGTCAACCTTGAAATTAAAAATTGCTATTTACGGTACCTTTCTTAAAATTCTATTGCAGCAGATACTTTTCCTATCTAGTGTACTAAGTTCTAGAAGATTTCTTGAGTATACATACCATATATAGATCATCTAGTAACTTTAAACCATATGGTTACTCAATGTAGACTTCCTCTACAAATTATCCATTCAGAAATGATGAATTAACATCCATCTGATATACTTTGAAATCGTTGTAAGCAACAAAATCAAGAAACATTCTAATAGCTTAGATTCTAGATATCAAAGAAAAAGTCTCCTCAAAATCTATTCCTTCAATTTGAGTATAGCCTTTACATACTAATCTTTCTTTGTTTCTAGTGACTTGTCCATCTCCATTCAGCTTGTTTTGGAACACCCACTTAGTTTGTCTAAGTACTAGTTTCCATGTCTAATTTTATCTCTATCCAATCCAGTTCTTCATTCATATCTTTCATCCAAATTTCATCCTTTCTTGCTTCAACATAAGTCTTTACTTCCACTTTAGATGAAAATCAATAGTTTGTTCACTTTCCTTAGATAGTCTCCTCATTGTCTAAATACCTTTGTCTTTATCTCCAATTGTCTGATCTTCAGTATGCTGTCTTTGCACATTTTTATTAGGTGTCCTTAGCACATGCTCAGGCTCTTTTTCTTCTTCCCCTATCCCTTTTTGGCTTCCAAAACACTCTTTTCTTTTGTAGGGGTAACATGTGCTTCTACCAACTCAATTTCAAATTCAAGAACATTCTGACTTCATTCTTCATTTACCCGAATATTTGCAATTTACACAACCTTCTTTAGCCTCATATTATAGCATTAATATGACTTTCTTGTAGTAGAATACCCCAAAAATATTCCTTCATCACATCTTGCATCAAGATTTTTTAGATCATCTTCATCTATTTTGACATAGCATTTTCTTTCGAAGATCATAAAGTATTTGATAGTAGGCACCTTCCCAAACCACAACACATAAGATGTCTTTGTATGATTTACTCTCACATGTACCCTTTTAAGAAGGTAAACAACAATATGCACAACACCTCTCTAGTACACATTAGATAGATTAGTATATTTTAGCATAGTTCTAGCCATTTTTAAAGTTTTTTTAGTCTTCCTTTCAACTACTCCATTCTGCTATAAAGTCCTAGGAATAGAAAATCGTCTCCTAATGCCATGATCTTCACAAAATATATCAAATTCATGTGATGTAAATTTGTTTTCTCTACTAGATCTCTAACATTTGATACTAGCATTCATTTGATTCTCAACCAAACTCTTGTAAATATTAAACCTATGCAATTCTTCATATTTCTCTCTTAAAAATGTGATCCAAGTCATTCTATAATAATCATCAATCAGTAACATAAAACACTTTTCATTGTTCAATCCTCTTGTCCTTGTAGCTCCACATAGGTTTGTTTGTATTAGCTCCAATGGCCTTGTGTTCAAATACTCCTTATTTTTGTACTTGTTCCTTGTTCACTTTCCCAACTGATATTCTTTGCACATCGTATTAATAGTATTGCCAATTTTTGGCTTATCTTGACAACATTCGCATAACTAATCTTCATAATATTATCAAATTTAATATGATCCATCCTTTTGTGTCATACTCATCACTCACTTCTCTGAACCAAGGAAAAATTGCCTCCACTCTTTTCCTTTTTCCTTAAGATAGTAAAAATTTCCAATTCTCATACCTTTTGCAATTATTCTTCTGGAACCTTTTCTAATTTCACATCTAGATCCATGAAAGCTAACCTCAAATCCCTTACTACACAACTGACTTACACTTTATGGATTTTTCCTTAATTCATTAACATAATAGACATCATTAGCTTCATGTTTTCCATCAATAAAAATGCTTCCCTTACCATATATAGGTGCAGATCCTTCACTAGTAAATGAGATTGATCCTCCATACTTTTCAAGATTAATGAACTTGCTTCTAATTCTTTTCATGTGATTTGAACATCTAGAATCAATAATCCAAGGTCAGGATTCTTATCTTGCATGTAGAGCGCTCTTCACAATTTTTATAGCAAAATTTTGACTTTTGGATCCATCATTATCATCATCCTTAATAGCCAAGGAGATTACTTAATAATTTGAATCATTTTTATTTTCATCCCTTGATGAGTTAGTCTCCATTAAACAAAAACTCTTTTTTCCTTTCTCTTTGTTATCTGTCCTAGTAATTGTTGTTAATCCTTCTATTACTTTCTTTATCATTATCAGACATCTTATAATCTTCCTTAAAGGGAAAATTAGCAACATAATGTCCTATCTTCCAAAATTGAAACATTTGAAGGCTAACTTGGCTTTATACTTTCTAGATCCTTTCTTTAGTCTTGCGACAAAATTTGCCTCTACATCTTCTGGATCATAGTTTTCTTCTTGCTCATCTTTAATGTTCTTAGGGGCCTTGAATGCAATATCTTTCTTCTTAGATCGACTATCTTCAAGTTTAGATATCTCAAAGGTAGAATACACCATAGAGTTCTTCTAAAGTATATTTCTCCATATCATTAGTCTTTTAAATGGAAATCAACAAGTTTTTGTAGGGTTTAAGCATAGTTCTCATCACCATCAGTACAACTTCATTGTCTTCTATAGTTCCACCAGTACCTATGATTCCACTAACAATCTCATTCACCCAGTGCAAGTAGCCTTCTATATTCTCGTTCTCATACATTCTTAGAGTATCAAATTTATGTTTTAAATTCTAAAACTTTATTTTCTTGATCTTCTTGTCTCCATATATGCTTCCCAACTTTTCCAAACACAATATGTGGGCTCGCATCCCATGAATTTTTATAGTTCCAATCACTTGATCCATTGATAATAAAATTCCTAGCCTTCACATTGTTCTCATGTGCCTTGATTTCATCTAGTATAGGAGTACCAAATACCATAGGAGTGTAGCAATTTATAATAGCTTCTAGAACTCCAAACATCGACATAGAGTCTAAATGTGATTGCATCATTGCCTTTCAAAATATATAATTAGTTCAATCAAACTTTGGTACTTTAACATCATGTTCACTTGACATCTCAGATCTACCTCAAGCAATTAAGTTTCTTTAAGAGGAACTCAACTTTGATACCAAATGTTGATTGCTTCCATATGTTGAGGAGGGGACACAAAGGAGTAGAGGGGGAAGGGGTTGGGAGCTGGGATGAATAAGCATGCACAAAAACTTAACTACTATCACAATATTTTAATCCAACTATTAATAAAAGATATTACGATGATAACATACACAAGAACCCCAGATTTACATAGAAACTCAATGCGAGAAAAACCAGAGTGATAATCTTACTCGCTAGATGAATAACAATATTACAAAGTTTATTTTAGGCTCACTTCCATGGAAGTAGACTATTGCATGAAAAATGACTTGCGGTCTAAGGTGCACTACCGTAGGGTGAGATACAAAATTGTACAAGATGTCAAAAGAGAAAACAATCTTATATCAAGCACATGGAAATAATGAAATGAAAAAATATAAGATATCTTGATCAAGCACAACTCCTTTGTCAAACTCTCACTTCTTCCACCTCTGATTTATTACATTCGTATGTTAATGACTTCACATTTGATCCCAAATCAATCCACACTCATGCACACTTAGCTTATCTATTAACACACACACACACACATCAATTTGATCAAACAAAATTACAAGTAGGTTGACCATGGTAGAAATAAGAAGTATTTACACAGTCTACACCTCAATCATTCAATCCAATGAGGTTCACCCTAGGAGATACATGGGACCCTAATATATAATAACGCGCCTCCAATAAATGATTTCATCTAAGAGCGAGCAACACAACCACCTCAAAGACAAAGCGAAATGAAACATGTAGAAAGACATTAAAGCACGCTAACAAATCAGATAAAAAAACACTCATTAATACATGACCCCATGTGAAGCACAACATGCTGCAATAGGACAACAATATCACGCTCAAATCAATATAACTTCACTTGCAGAGAAAATTGACATAAGATATCTAAAATAGAACACTGCATAGATGTTAGGAAAATGTCTACCAAATTGCACAACATGAATTATCAATGCAGAGCATTCTTTGAACTTGTCCTAACTATTCTTGACAACCAACCTTACTGTCAACAAACAATAAAACATGACTTTTTCCTTTAAACTTTTGTGGACTTGAAAATATAATAGTGTGCAAAATTTACAGACCATACATTTCAGCACCAAAAATTCAAGCCACAAAATGTTTATGTGGAGAAATGTAGAGCATTCTCCCATAAGGATTTCAAATACTCTTTCTTGCATATTCTAGCTTCCCATACTTTCATCATCTAGATACAACACATATTGAATTTTTATCGTCACCAAAAACAAGTGATTCATATCAAAACTTCAAAACATATTAACTTGTTATCATCACCATACATAAGTGAATCATGACAATGCTTCAAATACTCTTTCCTGGATATTAAAATTTAGATATTTTTTCCTGCATATCAATTATCAAATACTCTTTTTGCATATCAATCATCAAATACTCTTTCCTTCATATCAACCATCAAATAATCTTTCCTTCATATCTCAATATTCCATTACAACTCTCTCCATTAGATACAATACTAAACACAACTCTCATACTTATTTGCATCAATTACACTACTACATAAAGTTGATGTTAATGCACATAACATGTTGACATAAATCACAAAGTGTACTCATAATGCTAACATTATGCACATAAGAACACAATAACACAATGGTTTATGTCCCAAATGAGAGAAAAGAACAACGAATAAATTCTTTTATATTATTTTTATTTAACAATGTTTGTAGGCACCAACCCCTAACTTAGTTTGTGGGCTACAACCCTATAGGCACCAACTCCCACTTCTAAATTTTTAGGCACTAACCCCTTGTTTAGTTCATAAGCACCGACTCACAAGAGGCACCAACCCCTCATTCTATTTTCCACCTTATCAATGTTGCTTCTCTAATGAATGATGGATAATATTTTTTCATAAACCCTCTTTCTCAAACTACTATAATGGTGACAATAAATTTCTCACAAAACTGATTGCAAGTCTCTTTACAAAACTATCATACAACCTTCTCCTCATAATACCATCTTAAAATTTCTTCATATATAAATATATATAT
>MU226623.1:464739-502205 GCA_018584345.1 Thuja plicata
CAATTTCAGATTCGTTAACTACTTTAACAATGATATTGCAGCCATATACCATGCATACAGAAAAATAGAGAATGACACAATGATTTACCCTGGGGAAAACCTTTCGGTAAAAAACCCTAGCACTCCAGAACCTGCACAATGTATTATCTTCAACACAATGGTTACAACACACTTGAAATGCAATTTCTTTCAGGAGATAGTCGACACACAAAGACTAATCCAGTAGCACTTGATCATACCAACAATACACTCTTTTTCTATATCTGTCTACAACCCCAAAAAATGCTTATATCATGCGCTTTCCTTTTTAGGGCAACTTCCAAAGATAGTCGCATTAGGGTTTTACCATTCTCCGAGAAAATAGGAACCCTAAAATTTTTTTCAAGGCAATGCCCCAAACCCCACGATTGTGGAAGAGTGTACAGTACTCAACTTTATCAGTTGCCACATGTCATTGCATGTCTTCACCCGTCATAGAACCTTCTAAAAATAGCTCTTATGTGTCATAGGAATCCATCATAACCATTTCATTCATGATCTCCTTACACACAATTCAAGATGCCGACACATCAAGTGGAGTGACACATCAACATGCCAACTAGACATGTACACTCACACTTAATTACATTATTTGCAAGAAATACATTTTACAAAACAAATAATAAGAATAGGAATTATCCAAGGTTGAGACACCTTATTCCTAACAAAAAGAAGTGGTCTCTTTGAGAAAATCAATAATATACATATACCTTAAATGAGGATCGTACCAGAAACACAAATAGATCCAAATCAAGACTCATTCATGACTGAGCATACTATAGACCCCGAATCTCAAATTGATAACAATAATGGTTGGAATTGAGAATGAGTGGGCCAATCATGCCAATACTGACAATGAAGAAGAGATAACTGAATAATACATTCTGAAGGTCCAAAAGAACACAAGGTTTCAAAAGATCATGGACAAAGTCCTAATGGCTGACAAATAAAAGTATTTTGTGCATCTAGCTTCTATGGGAATCAAATTACCTCAAGATTTTGATATTCAACAACTTAAAACACATGACGAGGAAAATCCCATGGCTACTCTTATCAAACAAGTTCAGGCATTACAAACTCAAATCATAGACATGAAGAAGGAAAAGGACATTATTCCAAAGAAGTATTCTATCAATGCACTTTGTCCTATGCCTTTTGATCATCGTTTACACATGCCACCATTTCCACCCAATGTAGATATACCAAAGTACGACAAGTATACAGGAGTTACATACCCTCAAGATCATATACAACAATTTTATACTCTTAGTATGGAGTTCATTCATGAACATACATACCTAATGAGACCATTTCCTTGTAGCTTAAGTGGACAAGTAGCAGAGTGGTTTTCCAAACTACCTCGTGGAATTAAAACTTTTGAAGAGTTAATAGATCGATTCATGCAACATTAATCCTACAATATTCAACATTCTATTACAATGATTGATCTATGTAACACTAAGTAATGTATTGGAGAACCATCTATATCATTTTTTCAGCGATGGAGGAATATATTTGCAAGATATCCTCATTTGATTCCTAAAACAGAAAAGATGGACATTTTTGTGAACAATCTTGTAACAAAAATGAATCATTGTCTTCAATTACAATGCATTCCAACATTTTAAAAATTGATTGAGATGGGAGTCAAAATTGAAGACACCTTGGTTAGGAAAGGAGAGATTAAAATCTATAAAGAATCTAAGGGATCTTACAATAATAATACTAATGGAAACCAAGACAAATCAAAGTATTGGAACAAAAATAGAAATGTTGTCACGAAGCAACCGACATTCAATCTCTCTACTATTACTCCTCCAAAGGATCCTAATATGACATCAAACATGCGAATTAATGAGGAATCCAAGAAATCAAAACCACCTTTAACAGATGGTCCTAAACATGTATTTACACCTCTTGGAGAGTCTCTTGAATCAACATTATGCAAAATTATATCTCACAAGGTTATTACGCTACCTGAATCAAGACCATACAAACTGACAGTTAAACCAAAATGGTGGAATGATGCTCATTATTGCAAGCATCATCGAAACAAGGGACATATAACAAAGGAGTGCATGAAACTCAAGAATTTTCTACAAGACCTAATAAACAATGAGGTCATTATAGTGGATGGACACAAGACAAATGAAGATCACATGACCTTTAAGACACCTTTGCCTAACTATGAGAAAGGAGAATCATCCAATACCAAGGGCAATCAGGTGAATTATGCTTATTCACACGAAAACACTATCAACATGTTGGAAGATTGGGACCAACAGATTGATGTGATAATAATCAAAGAAAAACAAAAGGTGGAGTCCACTAACATAGTAACAAGGAGTCAAGCTAAAGTGACACTGAAAGAGATTCTTCAAAACTTCTTACATCATCAAAACTAACCTCAACCAAATAAAATTAATCATCCTCCTCATCTAATTACAGTTTGGTTGATCAATTGCAGAGAACCCTTGTACAAATATCTATTCTTGAACTGCTTAAAATTTCTCCATCATATAAAGAGATTTTGGAAAAAGGGTTTGGTTGAAACAAATGTTCCTAACAATTTAGATGTGGATAAATTTCAAGCCATGGTTAGACACTTCACCACACCTC
The DNA here is from genome assembly GCA_018584345.1 of Thuja plicata. Taxonomy (NCBI): domain Eukaryota; kingdom Viridiplantae; phylum Streptophyta; class Pinopsida; order Cupressales; family Cupressaceae; genus Thuja; species Thuja plicata. Next base: position 467,398 of record MU226623.1, read on the forward strand.
ACTACCTATCATTCTTAGAGGAAGATGACAATGCTCTAAGTCACCACACAATTTTCTTCTTCATATAGAAGTGCTAATCCATAAACATAGAGTGAAACATGTATTGATAGATGGAGGGGATGACTTAAACATCTGTACGCTAGGGTTGATCAAAGCATTGGGATTTTTAGATGAAGATATTGACTGTAAAAAGAGGATAACCATTAAGGCATATGATGATGAAGAAAAATCATCTAAAGGGTTGGTAATGTTTCCTATCAGAGTGGGACCCATGGAACAAAACGCAGTACTCCAAGTGTTAGATCTTAACCTATCATATAATATTCTCTTGGGAAGACCTTGGATACATGAGATGCAAGCCATGCCTTCAATTTTTCATCAATGCTTAAAATTTCCTTATAAGCGAGAAGAGATCAATATCCTAACAGATATTTCAATCCTGTAATAATATCCATCAATCAAGAGAGAGGATGGTCCCACATAACTGAGAAGCTACCAAAGCTCAACTTCCAGAAAGCTCCACAACAACTATGCTACAAGATTTTGAAAAGAAACTAAAGTTGCAAGATAATGGGATGGGTGAATATAAAGTAGATCAATTAATTTTAGTAACAACATTACCTCTCTCACCAAGATCACAAGGAAGATCTTCATCGTCCACAAGGTCAACAAATCCTAAACCACAAACTATCTATAACAAAACTTTTGTAAGAGGAAAATCAATGGCGGAAGAGAAGGAAGACAATGAGGTATTGAAATGGCTATATAAGGAAAAAGATGAATCTCATCAAGACATTAAACATGTCTAGATAGAAACTCAACAATATTGACATGGTCTCCATATCATGCAACAAATGGGATATCAAGGAAAATGACCCCTAGGCAAGAATAAAGGTCTTTTTGAGCCAATTCTTACACAATTCAGAGATCCCAAAGAAAAAAAAGACATAGGGTACAAAGAGGAAGCACAAATCCCACTCATTCAAGATGACCCTATCTTTAATGAAGAATAGGAATAATCTGAAGAGGAAACAGAGATTGTCCCTATCTCCTATGAAACATTGTTACATATCCATGAAGAAAATCCTCATTATCAAGAAGAACTCTACATTCCATCATTTTTGAGGAATCAAGAAATTAAGACTAAGGAAGAAACATTCACACAACACTCAGTTGTTCAAATGCTTGAGGATAACCACAATAATTCTTAGGGACAAGAGTTTGATGGAAAAAACCAATGAACAAGAAAGTAGTCATCCTAATTGGGGACAACTAGTAACAATCACTCATGTTCTATACTTTCCATGTGAGGTTGAGAAAAAATCTAAAGAATATGAATGTGACTCATTCTCTGACGCAACTATGGATATTGAAATAGATGTGATTCATCAATATGCACCTCAACGGGAAAGAGGAGAAAGTTGTAACACTTCTAATAATACAAACATTGTTGCTAACTTTGCTAATGTGGTGATCCCTAGTATAATTTATGATGATACATGAGTCTTGATCACACTAGAAGATTTTCATAGAATATGAGAAAGAACAAATTCTAACAATGTGATACGAAGGAGAGAAGAGGGACAAATCTTAGGTGTAAGACCTTTAGAGTTTGGTTCACATAAAATTGACGATGACTCGAGTGAGAATAGTGAGATTCTTGATGATCTAAACAATCTTCAGGATGACTCTCTTATAGACCTCGTCGATACATTCAAAAGCTATGAGAACAATTCAATCATGACCCTTGAAACCATTAACACTAATCCTAACGATAACTTGCAATTAATCCACCCTGAACTTATTGAATGGACCTTATCTGAACCTATGGATATACCTATGTTTCCCAATGACCACGCCATAGCTTGTTATCTAAATGCGGTAGAACCCATAACGTCTTCCACTAGTGAATCTAACACAAGGGGGGATATCAATTTTTCCAGTCACAAAAGTAGAAAGCAAATAAATCAATTTTCTGAGGGTGAAAACCATTCTATGGTAGTCTCAGATTTCAAAAAAGGAAAAATAAAGCATGTATCTAATAGTGAAAACCTCCCTGAGGCACTAGAGGATGGAAAACTTGATATTCTCCCAGACCACTCATAGGAAGGGTCTCTAATGCCCATAGAAACTACTCAACAGACCAATCTGGGCACAAAATAGAAGCTACAAATCATACACATTGCTCAATCTTTATCTGCTAAGGAGAAACAAGAATTCACACAATTCTTCAGAGAAAAGAAGATAAATTTTGCATGGTCTTATTCTGATATGCCAAGACTAGATCTTGATCTAATCATGCATATTCATCTATGGCTCCAAGAGTCAAGCTTGTTAAGAAAAAGCTAATAAAAATGCATCCTCATATTGTACTACTGGTGAAATCAGAATTGGAAAAGCTATTAAAACCAATATTTATCAGAGCTATTGCATATGCAGAATGGATATCCAACATTCTTTCAGTATCAAAATCTGATAAGTCTATCAGAGTGTGCACAGATTTTTGTGATGTAAACAAAGCATGTACAAAGGATGATTTCCCGTTACCAAGCATAGATGTCATTGTGGATCTCACAACAGGATAAAAGATGTCATTAATAAATGGATTCTCAAGTTATAATAAAATTAAGACCGCCCCTGAAGATCAAGACAAAACAAATTTCACATGTCCATGGGGAAGATTTTGCTGGAATGTTATGCCCTTTGGACTCAAGAACGCAAGAGAAACATATCAACAAGAAATGAGAATAATTTTATATGACATGATGCACAAAAACATGGAAGATTATGTTGATGATACCCTAGGGAAATATCGCAATAAGAAAGATCATTTGAAGGATTTAGCTACAATCCTAGATCAGATGGAATAGTTTAAACTCGGATTAAACCCAAAGAAGTGTGTATTTGGGGTTACTTTGGTAAAGCTTCTCGGATACATTGTCTCAGCTAAGGGAATTGAGGTTCATCTAGAGAAGGTAAAATAAATCATGGAAATGCCATTACCCAAAAATTTCAGTCAAGTAAGGTCCTTATAAGGTAAGATAAAATCAATCTGAAGGTTCATTTCTCAACTAGATGATAAAGCACAACCATTTACTAAGCTCATGCACAAAGGTATCACACATAAATGGGATGAAGCATGTGAGACGTCATTCAATCAACTAAAACAATATCTAGAAAATCCACCAATTATAATGGCCTCAATTGCAAGAAATCCATTATTACTATATGTTTTAGAAAATGATACCTCACTAGGGGAACTCTTAGCACAAAAAGATGAAAATGGAAAAGAACGAGCAATATATTATATCAACAAAACACTAGTGCAATATGAACTTAACTATACACCTATTGAGAAATCTTGTCTTGCATTCATGTTTGCATCACATAAATTTAGACAATATATGATGGCACATTCAATCAAATTGGTGGCCAAAATTGATCCTCTAAAATACCTTCTCAACAAAGTAATATTAATAGGAAGGTTGAAAAAATGGGTGATGATACTCAGTGACTTTAATATCGAATACATAGAAAGAAAATCCATTAAAGGACATATTATTTCAGACCAGCTAGCCGAAGCACCATTACCAGGAGACAATCCTTTAGCAGTGGAATTTCCTAATGAATCCATCCTAATAATCAAAGAGCACACATGGAAGGCGTACTTCAATGACTACTTTACAGAACAGGGATCAGGAACAGGAATATTTTTCATCTCCCTTCAAGGCTACATAATACCCAAGGCGTACAAAATCCTATTTCCATGTACCAAAAACATTGTTGAATATGAAGCCTTGGTCAATGGATTAAAGATGAAATTAGAATGGCGGATCACAAAATTGCATATCTATGGTGATTCTCAGCTAATCATAAATCAGATTAACAATGATTATCAAATAAAGGATGAGAAATTAGTGCCATACAAGAACACAGTAGAGGATTTGAAAAAGTACTTTGTCAGTATAACATTTGAATAAATTCCTTGTGCACACAATAAAGCGATGGATGCAATGGCTAACCTAACATCTGTGATATAGCTATCTGATAATAAATTGCATTACGAATTCCTAGTGGAAGAGTTACCTTATCCTTCCTACGACTATCCAGACTCTAAATTAGTGTTCCAGCTTGTGAGCTGTGAGTCTCCTCGCTATGGACCAATTATTGAATACCTTAAGAATAACACATTTTCCCAAGACTTGTCCAATAACCAAAAGTGTAATCTTATTCGCCAAGCCTCCAAACACGTTATCATAGCTGAAGATTTGTATCAGAGAGGTTTTGATGGTACCTTACTAAGATTCTTAGAGCTCGAAGAATCAAACAAAGCCTTACGAGAAGTCAACAAAGGTATTTTTGGATCACATTTGAATGGCCGGCTTACTATGGCTAAGAAACTCTTATGAATAGGATACTATTGGCCTACAATGAAGAAATATGTTGTTCATTTCTCAAAATATTGCAAGAAGTGCCAAATTCATGAAAATCTAATTCACGTTCCAGCACGAGACTTGATACCTTTTATCACACACTAGCCTTTCCAGCAGTGGGCTTTTGACTTAATTGGCCAAATATAACCATCCTCTTCAAATGGGCATAAGTTCATCATCACAACAACATAATATTTTACAAAATGGGTAGAAGACATACCTATGATAACGGCCACAGGAAAACAAGTCTCTATGTTTATCCTTAATTATATCATTTGTAGATATGTAATTCCTTCACCTATCATCAAAGACAATGGAAAATAGTTCAAGAATAAAGATGTCACAGAACTCTATGAAAGTTTTCAAATCACTCAGCACTTCTCTTCCATTTATTACCCTCAGGGAAATGGACAAGTGGATACCTATAACAAAAACATCCTAAAGATCCGCATACAAATAGTCAATGATTCCGGAAAAGATTGGCATGTTCAAATCAATCCAGCTTTGTGGGCCTATTGCATGAGTATTAGGTTACCAACAGGAGCTACTCCTTATTCTTTGGTCTATGGTGCAGAAGTAGTTCTTCCTTTGGAAGTAGAAATACCATCCTTAAGAGTATCATTATGAGGGTTGATCACAAATGATGACTACAGGGTCTCAAGGTTCTCACACCTAGAACTGCTAGCTGAAAGGTGTCAAGATGCTTTTGAACACCTACAGGGATATAAAAAAAGAATGGCAAAAGGCTACAATAAGAAATTCAAACCTCATGAGTTTCAAGTAGGTGATCTAGTGCTACGTGAAAATCTCAAATATCAACAACATTGAGAAAAGAAAGGCAAGTTTGAACCGAACTGGTTAGGGCCTTTTATCATAACAACAATATTTGGATCTGGGGCTTATCAATTAGCCACCATAGAAGGAGACACACTTCTTGATCTAATCAATACTAATCATTTGAAGCAGATCTATGCTTAGATCATTGCAATTCAAAGTTGTACAGTGGATAAAGTCCTCAAGAAATCCAAAAATAGTAGAAAAAGTCATGAAAAAAATCCTTCAAAAATATGAAAATGGTTGTTCAGGTGAAAACCTGGCAAATAGGCACTTGGGCAACATAAAAAAAAAGAATTGAAAAACAAAAAAATTGAGCCTTGGTGAAAACTTGGTCAACAGGTGCCTTGGTAGCAAAAATAGAAACTTTTACAGATGGTGAAAACTTGGTAAAAATGCATCATTTTTCAGCTAGCTTCTCCATCTATCAATGCTCTGTTAACTCTACAACATGCACTACATATCCTCCTGGCTCACAAAGCAAATCCTTGTTTCTCGCTATGATCCATTCCATGGCTTTAAATCAAATCTTATCTTTCATCAAAATGATAATTTTTTCAACTCGAGGCAATTCATCATTCTCACAGGTATTTCTTAATACCACCACCTCACACAAAGGTATTTATCAATACCACCAACCAAGCAAGGGTATTTTTGAATGCCATTGATTCGATCACATTTCAATAAACAAACAAAAGTGTTTCTTAACACTCATCGTTTCATTAAGAGATTAAATCATCCAATCTATCAATCAAAACACAATTACAAAAATGACCAGTCCTGTGGCATGCTTGCAAGAATTCTAATTTCTGAGTAAATCCATGATGTATATGTACTAGAGAAATAAAGAAGAAGTCATAAATTTTTTCTTTGAATGACTGCTTGTTCATTATTGGGTTTTCTCTTATCATATCTCTTGAGTGCTTCAATGATGCTCTAATGCTAGAAACACAAGGACTGGGGCATGATGTTTTCTTTGAAGTTTTCTTGTGATCTATATCGGTATTTGAGTTGGTCTATGATGAAAACACTCTAGCTACATGAAAGGCTCTAACTCTGAGACAAAAGCAAATAGCTATGCCAGATAGGATTGTTATCTTATCAATTGATGATTATCATATCTCCGGAGAAATTCCATGAGTCATTGTACTAGAAGATCAAGAAAGGGGTATGATATTTTGTTTGCTTGTTGTCTGTGGAATGTATCATTCCTTGTTTGTTGATGCAATTGATGCTCAGGACATCATGATTTGTCATATCTTGATGCTTGTGTCAAAGTGAAATATCAAAAGTGAACTTATTAGTATTCATATTATCAAGATAAAGAAATTATCAGTGATGGTTGTACTAGGTCAAACATCTAACACAAGTGGTATTCATACTATCATGGTCACCTAAGTACTAGTGATGATTGTATGTATTTTCATCCAAGAAAAGTGATATTCATACTAACATGATCGGTTGGGTATCAGTGTTGGTTGTATCAAAGTGGATCTGATAAAGCTCAATGATGAAATAAGAAATAAATGAATGACAAGTATGGAAGTTGCATTGCATGCTAGAAGGTGCATTTCATTCTAGGGAGGTTGCGTTGCATTTTATGAACATGTGCTAAGAAGGGCTTTAATAACATCATTCCAAGGAGGGAAAATAAAATCTAATCACATTCAACATGATAGAATTTCTCTTATGATTGAGTATTTAAATCCCTAAAATAAAAACATCATTTGCATAATCATGTAAAGTTCGTATTCATCTGCATTTTCATTAAGTATAATTAAATCATTCACATGTGCATCCATAACATTAACCTAAAATGACATATATGCATCAAACATGATCCAAAAATAAATGCATCCACACATTTGCATTCACAACATCAAGAAATAAAATAAAGTGCTCAAACCATAATCATAAACATCTCATATCATAGTGCATCCACATAGAACTGCATCTCATCTCATATGCATATTAAATATCAGTGAAAAAATACAAAGATATCATAACAAGAGAATGTCATCATATATCAAAATGTCTAAGGGATACATCATACAAGTTTGTCAAAATGGAGATATATCAACAAAGTATATATACATCATGAAGAGAAACAATGCTCTGTGATAATCATGACTGACTACTAGCATCATCCCTAAGAGGTCCTGGTGGAGGAACATCAGATCTACTCGGAGGCGGTACACCCTGTGAGTGTGCCACTACCTGTGAAAAAGGTGTGACTCTAGCAATAGGATCTTCTAAGAACTCTCTATTTGGCAACCGTGCCTAAAGTACAACCATATCAATATGCATATGTGCTCTCTCCTGGCGCAACCTGGCAATAGTGGTTGCATCGCTAGTGGCTCTCGTCTGTCATGTACTTGGGTGCAAAGGAACCCCTATACCTTTACCTCTCTAAGGAGGAGAACCTATCTATACACCTATAGGACTTGTACCCATCTATGGTGGCACACTTGTAGGTTGACCAATTTGAATACCAGGTTGAACACCGATAGTAACTGTGCTAGTAACCCTAGGTTCTGTAGGTACCTCTACAACAAGAGGCACCTATGAAGAAAAGAGGACATGAGAAGAAGACGACATATGTGCTGAAGACAATCCTTGTGCTGTAAATGACATCTGAGATACACTAGGAATCTGAGCTAAAGACACAAGAGGAGGCACCTGAGAAGAAGAAGGAGCCTATGAAAAAGAGGGTATCTATGATACAAATGGCTGTGTAGGACCAGTAAACCTAACTCTGACATGTCTCTGTTGCCAACTGCTCCCAATACCCTGACCTCTTCCCTTCTCAGTACCACCTCTGCCCTAATCTCTACCACCCTTGCCACCACTATCATCTCTACTGCTACTCGATGGTCTGTGGGTGGGTTCCCTAACTGCTTCGCCGCCCCGATCATCATCACCATCATCATCTCCTAGATCTAACATAGCAAGTGTCACCTTGTCTAGAGAGGTCAATCATGGAAAAGGATGTTGTGCAAAGTATTGTGAATAGTCTGCAGTCATCCAAGCATATATAATATCAAGATAATATTGCCACTGAATAGGTACTAATCGATGATGCTCATGATATGATGTATCATATCTCAATCGTGGTCGCCACTGTGGCTCCTCATCACGAGTCTGTGCATAAGCAACAACTCCTTATGGCATTGGATGAGCCATCCCAAACTGTCTAAGAAAATGTGTAACTAATAATCTGTCAATGATGTAAGGAGTAGGACTAATCAAGTATCTCTCTGTACATACATAAGTCATCTCCTGAGCATCGCTACCATCCTCCTCACAATCCAAAAAAGGATGTTAGATGACTCCTGTCATATCATTAAGAGCCTATCGCTAAAAATCTATATCACCAAGTCGGGGTCGCACAATATCACCATCGTACATGTAGACATATGGCTCATCTTGTTGTCGAGACCACACAACCAATGGTCGTGTCACTGGGATTTGATCCCAGGCCCAAATCTGTAATAGAAACAATCTAATAGACATAGATTTGTCCTGCCGATAGACCACCTGATGCATATCATGGTATAAATGAGAAAGGAGACAAGTACCCCAAGCCATCCTCAGTGGAATCTGAAGTAAAATCCCCATCAATCTACACCAACCAACGGAAAAACCCTGGGCACTTCCATCAGGTACCAAGAAACCATCGATCAATCCGACCAAAACTGAAGGTAGGGCCACATACTATCTCTCCATCCTCTCCCATGTGATGTGTCTATCCACGATTAGAAGATCCTGAAACACTTGAATGACCACATCTATGCAGGTCACGCCAGTTGAATCATAGTATGACAACTCACCCATCATAGGAATACACAGAACCCTCCACACATCCTCTGGAGTAATAGTGATCTTGTTGGTGGCAAATGGAATGTATTATGCTCCAAATTCCATCGCTCTATCAGTGCGGTCAACAGTCCCATGTTGATTCGGTACCTTGGCATGTCAAGCAGATGTCCTAGACCACAATGCCTAATGAATATCCTATCCTTAGCAGACAGCGTCCAGATCATGAAAAATACATGAGGGTATGGCCCTCACATCAGTAAGGTACCTCTATCAATATACAAGAAATAAAAAGTACAAAATCAGACACATCAGGTAAACAAAATGACAAGAACATGTATACTTCAGCATAGAACAATTCTACGCAGTTCAGCACAATAATCGAAATCAGCAAACTAAAATTTCTAAGACTGAAAGATTAATGTTCTGGCTGTTGTTCTGAAAATGACATTTCAAAGACCACAAACGTCAATTTAACTGTAACCAATTTTCTATACGGGAAACGATGTTTAATTCCCTACAAACGACATTTCGCTTCAGAGACAATGTTTTGTTCTTTGGAAACGACACTATACATACTGCAAATGGTGTTTCCCAACAGATGACAGTTTGTCGACGAGAAACGATGATATAAAGATAACAAACGATGTTTCACGTGCTAACTCAAAATGACAAATCAATTTACTGGAAATGACAGGGAATTTACTAGAGATGACATTTCATCCTGGAAACGATCTTCTACAAACCCTAAATGATATTTGACTACACTGGCGATAAATTCAAATTTACAAAGCATTAATGAAGAAATTAATGACAGGTCGTCGACTACATACCACGACAGGGTAGTGGGCAGGTCGCTGATGTCGCTAGAAAATCTCAAAATGGTGTGACTCCACTAGGATCGACATCTACTTGCTCCGAGCTCTCAAAAATCTCTCGCAGTGAATAGTGAAAATGAAAAGTAAAATTGGATTTTTACCCTATTTAATGACATTTTGAGGTAATTAATTTCAAATTTTTAATCCAATCTATTGCTCCTCATTTATATCTTTTTTGGCTTGATTTTTGCCTTACAGAGTCCAATTTCGACCAAACAAGAAGCAATTTCTTTGTGGTTCTCGCCATTATCATTTCTATTGGAATCAAAATCCCCATTCCAAAATTATCATTCTCATCTGGACTTTTATTTGATATCTTCGCCTTGAAATCAAGCAATCTCATGTCCATTTTTATTCCAAGGGGGAATAATCAATCATTCTCAATCAAGTGATCATATCATCAAATCTGTTCAAATAATTGTGGCATTATCAATTCTGATTCAACTCTGTAATTGATCAAGTTATCAAGCAAATCATATTCCCAATAGCTGGGGGAATCTTTAATCAACAAATCAGCCAATCTTGGAATGAGTGATTTCATCGCTTCACATCAAATTACTTGCTCTTATCAGTATTCAAGTTTCAAACATCAATGGAGATATCAAATTCATCACACCACATCAAATTGGTAGTCTCTTCATCAGAACGTCTGGAGATAATTGACATTGTCGGGACCCATATCAAGTTACTTATCTCAATCAAATTATCAACAATGATCAGTTTCAACGCTTCACATCAAATTGATCATTTGTTCAAATCTTTGCTAGAAATCAATTTCATCTTTTCACATCAAACTAGTTTTCCGGTCAATCTTTCAAAATTAAATCTTGTCAGATATCATTTTTATCTCTTCACATGAAACTAAGTATTTGATCAAGATCATCACCTTTTAGAGATGAACATAGGGGGTAGAGCCCATAAAGTCATATATCAACACATATGAAAAAGAAGTTTACACATTAAACATCTTATATTTATATACCAGTAAAGATTACAATGCAAATTACAATTCAATCATACCAGGACTTTTCCTGAAGTATTCAACTTTCACTCTGGCAAGTGGCTTGGTGAGTATATATGTTGTCTGATATCTTGTACTGATATATTCCAATTGAATCACATTCCTATCCACCATATCTCTCACATAAAGATAAGGAATCTCTATATTCTTGGATCTATTGTGAAATACCGAATTCACAGAAAGTTTTATGCAACTCTGATTATCACAATGGATGACTATAGGTTTCAGGGGCTTATTGAATAATCCTACAAGTTGTTTCCTGAGCGATACTACTTCTCTTGTTGTTATAGAGGCTGCAATGTATTCGACCTCTGTAGAACTTTGAGCCACTGAAGACTTTCCTGCACATCCAAGATATCATGACAGATCCCAAACTGAAGCAACAACCTAGGGTACTTTTTCTATCAGTTACATTTCCAGCCCAATCAGAATCTGTGAATCCATGTAGATTAAAGTCAACTTTCTCATATTTGAGTCCACAATTTAGAGTACCTTGAAGCTATCTCATAATATGCTTCACAGCCATAAGATGTATCTGCTTAGGCTCACACATACACTGACTCAAGGCATTTATTGCATAACAGATATTCGATCTAGTATTAACCATGTAAATAGTAGGATCTGCAAGCGAAGGATTTGTTGCTGCCTCCTTTAGTTTATGAAGGTTTGTTTCCATGGGAGAAGACATGGGTCTGCAGTTCATCATACCAAATCTCTTCAATATGTCCAAGGTGTAATTTCCTTCATTAAGCACAATGTTGTATGAGTTCTACCATCCAATCCAAGGAAGTAATGTAGAAGGCCTAAATCCTTCATTTCAAACTCTTTAGCAAGGTCCTTTTTACATTGATCAATAAGGTGATATTATCTTGTAATCAACATATCATCAACATACAAGATTAACATACACCTTTTCTTTTCTTGAAGTATAGTTTTGGATCTGCATCATTCTTAGAAAATCCCAATTCCATGAGATAGCTATCAATTCTCTCATACCATGCCCTGGGGGCCTGTTTAAGTCCATAGAGAGCTTTCTTCAATTGGCACACATTAGATTTTGCATTGTGAATCTCAAATCCTTTTGGTTTCTCTCAGTAGACTTCTTCCTCTATTTTCCCATTTAGGAATGCAGTCTTTACATCCATCTAATGAACTTTCCATCCTTTGGCTGTTGCTATGGCTAGAACTGCTCTGATTGAGGTATATCTGGCAACAGGTGCAAAAGTTTCCTCATAATCAATTCTTTCTTTCTTTGAGAAACCTCTAGCAACAAATCTAGCTTTATGTTTCTCTATACTACCATTAGCAACATACTTGATTTTGAATAGCCACTTAGATGAAACTATAGATTTTTCCTTTTGCCTTGGAACAACTTCCCAAACATCATTTTTTAATATGGAATGGTATTCTTCTGTCATGGCATCCCTCCATACTTGGTGTTTAAGGGCTTCTGATGCGTTAGAAGGTTCAGAATTTGAGAGATCATTCATTAAAGCCACATAGCTGGAAAATCTTTGGGGTCTTTTACTTTCTCTAAAGGTCCCTAAAGGAGCTACAAAGTTCTTTGCCTCTTCCATTATTTTGGTGGCCCAAAGTGGTCTTTTCTTAAGATTCTCTTGAGGTGAGGTTTGTACTTCATTTTCATCCTCTTTAGGATACTCCCTCTGAAACTCAGGAACAAGATCCTCATCTAGGTCTGAGGGTAGAGTATTACTTTTTGAGTCAATAGAATTTCTAGCCCTTTTGAAGGCTAGGTCTTCCTCAAATATTATATCTCTACCAAGTTCAATATTTCTATGTCCAGGTACAAATACTCTATAGTCTTTAGAAGTTTCACTATACCCAACAAATATTCATTTTCTTCTAGAAGGTTCTAGTTTTGTTCTTTTCTCTTTAGGTACATGAAAGTAAACATGGCATCCGAATATCCTTAAGTGAGTGATATCAGGCTTTATACCTATGAAAATTTCTTTAGAAGCTGTCTTCAATATGGGAGTGAGGACATATTTTTTGTATGTATACAACAATGTTGGAGGCTTCTTCCAAAGATAGGTATCTAAATTTTGATCAAGGAGCATGACTTTAGCTTCTTCTACAATATTTTTGTTTTTCCTCTCAACAACCCCATTTTGTAGAGGGTTGTAAGGAACAATGAACTCCCTCTTAATCCTAGCTTCTTTGCAAAATTATCTAAATATGTCAGAGGTGTATTCCCTCGCATTATCAGTTCTTAGGGTTTTTATTTTCTTCCCAGAGGAGTTTTCAGAGAAGGATTTGAATTCCTAAAATTTCCTAAGGATCTCTTCTGATTCTTTACATTTGAGGAAGTAGATCCAGGTTTTTTCTGGAGAAGTCATCAACAAATATTGCATAATATAGAAAACCTTCCACTGAAGGTACAAACATGGGTCTACATAGTTCAGAGTGAACTAGTTCTAAGACATTACTCATTTTACTAGAACTACTATGAAAAGAACCCTTAGTACTTTTGCCTAGGGCACACCCCTTACATGTACCTGAATGATATAGCTTTAACTTAGGTAAGCCAGTGACTAAATTTTCCATGGAAGATAAGACACAAAAGTTTAAATGTCTCAATCTTCTGTGCCATATCTCATTAGAGTATGCAATTTCATGAATTAGGGCAAGATTAGGTTCAGTACATACCTCATACAAGAAGCCTTTTCTATGCCCTATGGTTATAGCTTCCTTGATAGAAGAATTATTTGGCCATGCCAACACCTTTCTATCCATGAAGGTTACTCTATACCCATTATCCTCAAGTGCAGATATGGAGACTAGGTTCCTCTTGATGCCCGGAATGAAAAGAACTCTGGTGAGTTGAATAGACATCCCTGACTTCAACTTAATGGTGCAGGTACGAACACCTTTTACTGGATGTGCCGAGTCGAATCCAATGGTTACCTCTTCATCAATTTCTTCTACCATAGAGTCTAATAGTTCTCTAGACCCAGTGATGTGTCTTGATGACCCGTTGTCTATGATCCAAGTGTTTGATTTGTTGGATACTTCATTAGAGAGAGAAGAGTAGAATACATGTTTCTCTGACTCATGCTCCCTTTAATTTCTTTTCACTTTGGCATATGTAGCTTGTTGTTTAATTCTATCTGGACATCTGGCTGCATAATGCCCATATTGATCACATTTGAAACATTGAATGTGAAAAACATATTTCTTAGATGAACCCTTTTCATGATGGTCCTTCCTCTTCTTAAAATGTTTCTTCTTGCCTTTCTTGTGAGAGTTTATATTTAACACATGAAGATCCTCATCTATGTTCTTTTGTTTGATCCCTTTCTTGTTTTGTCTTGACTCTTCCTAAAGACAATCTGACCTTAGTCAATCGAAGTTTGGATATTTAGAACTTGCACTAATGACTTGGACAAAGGGTGTGACGATTACCAAAGGGTGTGACGATTAGTTTCATTGATTTGTATTACCAAAGGGTGTATTACTAAACTAGATCGGTTTAATTATATGATTCATAAAAAATCAAACATCAAAGATCACTCACCAAGAGACATTAATTCATTAATTAATCCTAGTCATTTAAATCAAATAAAAATAAAAAAGCACATGACTAAGGATATTAATTAAAGTGAATTAATTAATTCAAGCATTTATATTCCTCCACTTAGCCTCAAAGTCAACTCATTGACCAATGAGAAGCAATCACATGGATCACTCAAGGGATCAATCTCAGCCCTTCCTCATGGGTGAATCTCAACCATCAAATTCAAACTCAAATTTGAATTTCTATTTTCCCTCCAAGGAAAATCTATAAAATGCAGCCCTTCTAAGCTCATTTCATAGGTCAATAATGCATTAAAGTAGCTAACTAATGTCAATTTCAATTCATAGCATAATCTAGCTCATGTCCTCTAATTCAATTATTTCAATTTCATGCATTTAGTAACTTATGGAGCATAATTGAGCAATTGTAGATACATTTTAGGCATTTTCTTTATGAATCTTCCATCCTAGATTGTCAATTCACTATGAATTCGTGCTTAAACTAAGAGCAATTTCTAAATTGATGTGGATCTTCTATGTAGGAAGCAATAGGACACTTTTAGCATGTTATTTGGCTCAATTGTATTCCATTTTGATACTAACATGTTGATCTGATGTATTATTGAGTGATTGTGTGCAGAATTCTTGCAGGTACAACATTTACACATCACAGTTTAAAAGGAGGTTATTGATATTTTCCATTCTTTCTTTCCAGCAAGAAGTGAGAAGATTATTTGAAGTTTTTTTTTTTTTTTTTAAAAACTTGACTTTTTACATTGATAAGAATTTTTGCTTTTATTAAAGCTTCAGTTATATGTTATTTTTTCAAAAAAAAAAACTTTAAAACTCTCTTGTGGAAACATGAGTTTTATTTAAAAAGGAAATGATATATTGGAGGTATTTTTTAACTGGAAATAATCTTTTTGTAATTAAGTGCATTATCGGTGGTAACCGATACTTATTTCTCAAATAAAATAATAAAAAAGGGGAGCTTTTTGTGTGTGGGTCCCAATTGAAGGGACAAGGAGAGTATTCATTTGTAGATCTCTCCTAGATTTTGTGTTGAGCATTTGTCCTTGTGCATATTTTTATGACAAATATGGCAAGCAATGTAATATCTAATGTGTTGATTCTCGTCTTTGAAAGAGACAATTTTACATATTGGTGCTCTAGAATGCAAACTCTACTCAAATCTAAAGATTTATGGGATATTCTTCAACACGACTATGTTGAGATAGTAGATGTAAAGGCATTAATTGACCAACAAAAAAAGGAATACAAAGCAAATATAAAGAAATATAATGAAGCTTTGTTCTTGATTTAGGGTGCAATCACTCAAGTTATTTTCCCTAGAATAAGTGGTGTTGTTCATTCCAAGCAAGCATGGAAACTCTTAAGTAATGCATATCAAGGTGCACAAACTGCTAAATTGCAAACAACGAGGAAAAATTTTGAAAATGTAAAAATGACTAGTGATTATGTCAATAAATTTCTGATTAAGGTAGAAGGTCTAGTAAGTCATATGAAAGTACTAGGGGAAGATGTAGCTAACAAGCATGTCATTGAAAAGATTATGAGATGTTTGATTCCAAATTTTGAAAGTGTGGTTTCTACAATTGAGATATCTAAGGATATCTCAAGCATGAAAATTGATGAATAAAGTGGGATTATGTTAACTGTTGAAGAAAGGATGAAAAGTAATGAAGAAAACTTAGAGCAAGTATTTTCCTCTAAAGAAAATATAAGAGGAAAAAGAAACACATTCTTCAAGAATCATAGTAAAAATGATGATAATAATAATAATGAATACAAAGGTGAATCTAGCAATTCTAGAGGAAGAAGTAGCAACTTCAGAGGAGCAAGAAGAGGAAGAGGTAGAAACAACTAGGGAGACAATAGTAAAAGGAATGTTCAATGCTTTCATCGCAATAAGTTTGGACATTATGCTTCAGAATGTTGGAGTAAAAAAGGTAAACAAAAAAGAGAAGTGCTCATAGCACTGTTGAAGATAAACAAAATTTGTTTATTTCTTGCTTCAATACAACTGTAAGTGAAAATAATGTGTGGTACATACTCTGGATGTTCTTCACATATGACATCCAATGAGCATCTATTTGTCAATTTGGATCAAAAACATCAAAGTACAGTAGTACTAGGAGATAATAATTCTTATGAAAGCAAAGGTAAGGGTACTATTGCAGTTACAATAGAATATGGTGAAGTAAAGCATATCAATGAAACACTATTGGTTCCAGCACTCAAAAAGAATTTGTTGTCTATTGGACAAATGTTAGAGCAAAATTATCAAGTGACTTTTGATAAAAATGAGTAATAAGAGAAATTAAATAGGAATGCAGTTTTTGCAAGAGCAAAAATGGCAAGTGATAGGATGTTTCCACTTCATTTTACTCATGGGAGCCAAGCACTAAGTTCTAGTGAAATGAATGAAAACAAATTTTGGCATAAAAGATATGGTCACCTTAGTTTTAATGGGTTGCTTTTACTCAAAAGATTAAAAATGGTTGAAGGTCTACCATTAATTGAAGACACAAAAGAGGTGTGTGAAAAATGTATTGTTGGCAAACAACATAAGATACAATTTCCTATTGGAAAATCCATTAGAGCTAAACACCATATTGAAATAATCCATACAGATTTTTGTGGTCCTATGGAAACACCCTCTTTGAACAAATCCAAGTATTTTCTAACCTTCATTGATGATTACTCAAGAAAAACTTGGGTGTATTGTTTGGTTTCAAAATCAAAAGTATTTGAAAATTTTGTAGAGCTCAAGAGTTTGGTTGAAAAACAAAGTCGTAAGTATATCAAAGTGATAAGGTCAGACAATGGAGGTGAGTACAAGTCAAATCAGTTTATAGATTTTTGCAAAAATTATGGAATCAAGAGAGAGATCACTACTTCTTACACTCCACAACAAAATAGAGTTACTGAAAGGAAAATAAGACAATTGTTGAAATGGCATGATGTATATTGAAAGAGAAAAATTTGGATAAAAGATATTGGGCAGAAAAAGTATATGCAACAATGTATCTTTTAAACAAAATTCCTACAAGAGCAGTTAAAGGAATGACTATTGAACAAGCATGGTCTGGAATAAAGCCAAGTGTTGATCACTTCAGGGTATTTGGATTGTGTTTCTTATGCACACATACCAAAAGAAAAGAAAAAGGTCCAAGTTAGATTATAAAGGCCTTAAATGCATTTTTATTCGTATTGAAAATAAAGCAAGCATATAGATTGTATGATCCAATAGGGAAAAAACTTGTGATAAGCAGAGATGTGGTATTCAATGAACTAGCAGAATATACCAAAGAAAATGAAACAAAAGGAAAAAGATATAGTAATTGATGAGATTGAAGAGGAAGAAGAAGATGAACCTGAATCATCTAGTGGGGGAGCAAGAAAATATAAAAATATCAAAGGACAGAAAAAAATCATCCATCAACTCTTATGTTGGATGCAAATTTTGAAAAAATGACAACAAACTCACAAGCAAAAGTGAATTTTGCATTGATGACTCAAATCATGGAAAATAATGAGCCACAAACATTTGAACATGCTTAAGAAAAAGAAGAATGGATTGAAGCAATAAACAATGAAATAGATACAATTGAAAGGAATGACACATGGGATTTGGTCCAATTACCTCCTGGTAAGGAATTTATTGGTACAAGATGGGTGTACAAAACTAAGTATAAATATGATAGAAGCATTGATAAACATAAGGCTAGATTGGTAGCCAAAGGGTACACTCAACAGAAAGGTATTGATTATACTAAGACATTTGCATAACACGAATGGATACTATCAAATTGGTTTTAACATTGACAACTCAGTAGAGTTGGATAGTTTATCAAATGAATGTGAAGAGTGCTTTCTTGAATGACTATATTGATGAGGAAGTGTATGTTTCACAACCGAAAGGTTTTAAAATACCTTCTAAGAACATTATGTTTGCAAATTAAAGAAGGCCTTGTATAGTCTCAAACAAGCACCAAGAGAGTCGTATTCAAGGATAGACTCACACCTACTGCAAAAAGGTTTTTCAAGAAGTCAATCTGATCCAAATCTTTATATCAAAAGCTTGGCTAAGGATATCTTCATCCTAGTTCTCTATGTTGATGAGCTTATCTACACAGGGAATAATTCAGCTTTATTTGAAGAGTTTAGAGCAGCCATGATTACTGAGTTTGAAATGACAGATTTGGGACAAATGCACTACTTTCTTGGTATAGAAGTATGACAAAACAAAGATGAAATATTTATATCTCGAAAAAAATATGCTTCAGATATCTACAAAAATTTTAGATACAGAGTTGCAAACCAATTGCAACACCTATTGAAGTTGGACTTAAATTATCTACTTTAGATGTGTCAGATCCAATAAATCCCACACTATACAAACAAGTAATTGGAAGTTTGATCTACTTATCTACTACTCATCCAAATATCACATATGTAGTGAGTTTGGTCTCTAGGGTCATGTCAGAAGCTAAGGAAACACATTGGAGTGCAATAAAAATAATTCTTAGATATGTTAAAGAGGGACGATCTCAAATTTCAGCATTCATAGGATAGTAAATTGGTTGGTTGTACAGATTCTAATTAGGCAAGTTTTACAAATGATCGAAAGTCTACTTCTAGTTACACTTTTAGCCTTAGTTTTGCAGTATTCTCTTGGAAGTCCAAGAAACAACCAACAATATCACTTTCTATAGCAAAGGTGGAATACAAAGCTACAACATCAACTTGTCAAACTGTATGGTTGAGAAGACTCCTAGAAGACTTACACCAAATCCGGCATGAACCTACCTTGTTGTATTGTGACAACAAGAGTGCTATACAAATGACAAAGAATCTAGTATTTCATAGTAGAACCAAACATATTGAGATACATCACTATATCAGGGAATTGGTTCAACAAGGCTTGATTGGAATTGTGTACTGCAGTACAAAAGATCATATAGCAAATATCTTCACAAAGACTCTAGCTCGTTAAAAGTTCTAGAAGCTCAGAGATCTACTTCATGTTCTTCCCAATGGTCATTATGGGGGAGAATGACAACACTCATTGGGGCAGCCTTTCTTGACTTTGGGGCAGCCTTTCTAGAATACTTGCAGTCTTTCTTGACTTTGCAATCCCATATTCAACATATGGTTGTATGTATTTACTTTTATAGTTGATAATTGCAGCTCTTTAATATTATGGTTGTAATATTGGTGAATATGGTTGAATGCTATAATGTCACCTCCCTTTTGATTTTCTATATAATGGATGCCCTGCCTCTTATTTCTCTAAGGCAATTTGGGCTTTCACATATTTGTTTGTCTTGTGATCAGCAGATCACCATTTTTGCCTTCATTAACAACTCACAATGCATTAGTCTTTTTAATTACCAAACCTTTGTTGACATCTTCTTTACCTTCTTAATGAATTCGGAGCATTTCCATGAGAAATTGCTGTGATTGTTGCTTTATCTTAGACAAATACTTATTTACACAACCAATGCCTTCATAAACGTAAGCGGTGTGTTTCCTTCTTTTAATGACTGATATATTTCATAAGACTCATCGCTGTGCTCTTTATCTCAACCGCTCCATCTATAAATTACTAGTTTCATCATTCTTTTGAAAGTACAATCATTGCTTGTCTTCAATATTTTATGATCGCTGTAGTCATTGCTTTTGGTTTGTGTAATTGCTGCTATTAATGATCACATAATCATTTCTTTGGATTTTTAAACAGATTGTTGTCTTCATATTTATCACTAACAAATCTGTCTTTTATGCAGTCAAAGAAAATGCTGCTCTTAATCGCTGTACACACTCTTTTGCCATCGTTTTGTTTTAGTTAATATGTTAATTCTTAAACAGTTTGCTGCCTTGTGTTTGCTCGAACAAGCGTTTTGTAGTCGGTCCTAAGCATATTGATATGAAATCGGCTGTCATTTGCTATTCGTAAAGTCAGCTATATAAGCATAATTTGTCTTGAACATGCAAATTGTTGTGTGCTACCTATCTTCTTGATTGTTGCAATGATAGTTTGTCTTTAATATGAGCACAACACAATGATTGTTTAATCGCTGCCATATCATAAGTTTTCTAATCATTGCTGCTCAGTATACATTAGTAACTTCTTATTGAACTTAATTTTAATTTCTTGCCTCAATACACTCTTTTAACTCTTCCTTTCGTTATCGCCGCTCTTCCAAATATATGCCCGCTTCTCTTAAACCATAATTGTTTCCTTCAAATAAACTTATTTAGATTGCTGCCTTTACTCTTCTTAATGCATCGTTATCCATTAAACTTAATTACTTAAAGACTTGATAAATTGCTCTTCATTAATTTTCTCCATCATTTCACCGTTGTCTTTGTTGAGGTAGGGTTATTATAAAATCTTTCTCCCTTTCTTTTGTTATCCAAGACTTTATGCAAATTTTTGTTCTTAGTACTGATATTTGATAACTTGTCTATGACATTGTCTTACTTTCTTGACACCAAGATAAACTCAGCAAGCAATGGACTTTTGTAAAAAGAGCTTTTAGTGATGGAATTATGCACAAAAAGCTGTTAAAATATCTGCAAATTTGTTTCGAGCTCAACTTTCAACTCTTTAGTAAATGGTCCTTCAATTGACTGTGTTGCAAGCTATGTAGGATCCAATAAGTCCACTTTTTAGGATTCACAATTTGCAGGTGGCACAAATTATTGAAGTGTGAACTATGTTCATTAGAGATAGTAGGGCATTGGTGATTCACAAGTATATGCAATATCTGGAGTTTGTAGCATGGAGACCTGATAATATTGTGGAAGTAGCAGAAAGCAGAGACTAAAGAGAAAAATGAAGGATGAAGATAGAAATGAAGGGAATGAACTGTAGAATGACAATGATCCTAATCTATCTAGAGTCCTTGCAGAATCGTAATTGAATGAATAAGGGTCTTTAGAAATCCCGATCATCATTCCCAACCCAGTAAAAAGGTCACTACCTGCTAAATAAGGTGAATGGTGATTTGCTGCCAAGTTTTTGAGCACCTTGGTTGAAACATGAAACTATCAGTATCAACAATTTTCTCATAAGAAATATAGTTGTCTTGGTTGCAGAAGTAGGCTGATTTAAAGCCACATTTTGCTACTGCCACCATTGTGCAGGCTGGTCTGTATCTAATGGTCATATTTAACAGGCAATTTTTGGGCCCCGTCTTTAATGATGTAACCCGCATTCTAGCTTATTGCTGTTATACACTGACTTTAATGGAGAAGCATAACAGATATGCCAAAGATATATTATTATTGATCATGTGGCCATCTTCCTGGTAAGCTTTCTGCTTTTCAGTTAATTATTTTTAAGAAATTTTGTGTGGTATATGTCCCCTCTTACACCGACTGTTATTAAAAAACAAATATAATAGAAGCTAACCTTTTAGGTTAAAATCATCTGATATGATCAATGTAAGTTATGCAACTAGAATGGTTAATATACAATCCGCTTTGATCATGGCAATTAACAACAATCCCATTTTAGTTTAATATAGAAAAATAGTCAATCGAGCAAAGGCCTACTAAATCTAGACGGTGAATATGAAAGAACCTGCTTAGCTAATGTTATCAATAGGATACTGTGCCTAAAATACCCATATTCATACCCTAAGATCAGCCTAGAAGAAATAAGGGTGTGATGGAATGATGACTTGATGACACTAAAGGATATTTTACAAGTTATACAATTTCTATCTAGCACTTAGTCTAAGTGACTACTTCTGTTTAAAGGACTGGCCTATTGAAAGTTCTAATGTTAGAGATATTCCATCTTATTGCCCTGTCATGGAGATTAGTATAGCTGGTTTCATTCTTCTTAACATTTATCTTCTTTTAGTCCTTATTGAGGTTCACAATAGTCAAGAAAATGAGGCTTGATTTAAATTATTATGAAAAGAGAAACAAATTCATTCGTCATTACTAAAATAGTATAACAGAAAAAGAAAAAGAATTTAAAAAACTATGAATATATCTATATCATTTCACACTCTTACTTCATAAATAATCATCAGCTGGTAAAGGCATGTTACCAACTTGGCCAATAGCCAGGCCAAAAGCTCAAAAACGTGCCTTGCATTTACTAGCTTAGTTTCCTTCAGAGCTACAAAATGCAATGAGTGCTAAGAATCTGAGATTATCAACGATGACACGTGTAGGTCATCTATTGTATAGATGCTTTTTCAATCCAAGAGAACAGTGGATGTGAAACTTCAGAAGGGACATCATATTCGTTTGTTCCATACTTTCAAGTGCAGCGTAAATATTATTTACATATCCAAATGTTGGCCCCAGTATGTGACTAGCACATGCAGCCTTGAAAGTCACAAGTTCCCAGTTACCTGGCAATGCAGAGAAATTTTTGAGAAATATAAACCAATAAAAAGAAATAAAATATATCCTACAGACATTTTATATGGGTGGCATATCATAAAATTAAAAAATGCAACATTTGCAAGTCATTTTTACTTACTTTATTTGTGAAGTATAAATATCAAGCAGAATTCCCATTATAGTCTCTCTTATTTCATGGACAGCCATATATTTACTTATTTCTTGACATTATGATTATTATGGATAGCTGATTATGGAGTTGGACTTCTATGTTTACAGTTAAGTAGTTTAGTTGTAGTATGTCTACTGTTTACATTTTAAAATTTTATGTCATTTCATGCTTGAAACTTGGAGCCTTTGGGCATTTTTGCTATATGTATGTCATATATTGACAATGAAAGCATTTGAATTTTGTTAATTTGCTTATCAATTCACGTGAAATCTCAATTCAAGTCCAATGCTATGTATTAAGCTTCTAAAATGTTTATGATGAATGGTTTATCAATGTTCTGATATGCATATTTGAAATTTCTCTCTGTATATAAAAATTCCCCTAAGTTTTCAATAGCTGTCCCCTAAAAATTGGCCCTAAAGAGTACCCGTACTAGAAATACATCCCACTGTCCCCTGCCATCCCCATCCCCATCCTCGAAACTCTGTGGAGCATAGTTTATTTGTCATTATACTATTCAAATATGTAACCTCCTCTTAACCAAGGTTACTATTTCTTTAAAGTGAGACAATGTAAGTGTGGATTAGCTTAATGCTTGCAAATGTTCAATAGTAAAACAGTAAAATGCTTCAATAATACCAATATATATGAATGTTAAACACTTAGATCACTAAAAAAAAAAAGATAAGAGTAAACCATCAAAGTAAAAATCTTACTAGATTCCTGCTGTTGTAGATCAATTCTATCTTTGCTAAAATGCCTTCCAGCCCACCATTTACACCGTAGCATCCAGTTGCTTCTTGACTGAGAATTACAAAACATTCTAGGTAGCAGATTTGAAAATGTTAAGTGTCCATATTTTATATGTGAAGAGTTTCCTTGTTCTGTGGATAATCGATCATTCTCCTGTTTAGCTTGCCATTCATTTTTTATCTCCTGAAAACAAGAAGCTAATTCCCTCCAGATATAAGCATGTCCATGAGCAGCATCTAAGTGAAGAGCTATACATTCCACCAAAGATTCTGTTTCATAACTACCTGAATTCAAATATATGAGAAAACTGTTATCATTTAAATCAACTCAATCAAAAGATAGAGCCCAAAGAAAGTTTGGCACAAATGTCAATTCCTAAACTGAAATTGACTGGAACCTGAACATAATCGAAGTCACCACTTTGCAGAAATGAGCTTAATTGCATTTCCTTCCAATTTAGATACAATTTTTTAAGAGAATAGTGCCAACACAGTTCAAAAAAAAATTCCCAAAACATGCAAATCACCTGAATGTGCAATGAGCCACAGGCACTGTAATCAGAATGCAAATCTGAGTTATATATTCAACCCCAAACAGCTAGAAATATTTGCTCCTTCAAATTAGGCTACTTAATTGATTCATGTGGTAACAAGGATGCAAATGAGGATTGAAACTATGGAGCACTAATCCTATATCACCAACTTCTTCACTTCTATTGGGTATATTTTGGCATAAGATGTTAGGAATGTTTTCTTATCAGCTTCCCTAATAACTTCAAAGGACCATTTATGCAGCCTAGGCTGTGTTACTGGTTCGGTCCCCCAGAGCAGTAGGTGATCTGTGCTGGGAATGGATATGGGTTTGATTTGGCAGGAAATCCATCTAGAGCACTACTAAACTGCTATGGGTTTGTCCATGATGAACCTAGCTAAATCCATGAGGAATTTTGAGGCCATTCACTCCTGCCGTGATGATTATTCACAATTTTTTTGATTCATCAACAAACTTCACAGCTTGATGTATAAAGGTGAAATCCTTAGAGATGTAGCCAATTGCAGAGATTGAAATCGAGGACAAAAATACAGAGGCACAACGAACACAAATACAGAGGCAACGTGAGTACAAATATAGACACAGGAAGACTAATTCTACCTATCTGCAAGTATAAACCTTAAACACATGGCATACAATCCTTTCTCATGAATGTATGAAATAAGAATCCTTCTATTGTTCTCATATCCAATTTGTACACATTCCCTATTAACATTGGCCTTTTCTATCATTTGAGAGAGCAACATATGTATGCATTTAAAACATTATACATCATTTATTCAGTCCTTTTATTGAACACTGGACTTTTATTTACAAAAATTAGTAGCTATGTATGTTAAATTTATGATACCGTATAAGGCTTATTAATATTACTTTATATTAAACAAATTATGCAATAACAAATATGTATATTGTTTTAAGGTATAAATATGTATATATTTATGAATTTATACTAAGTTACCGGATCCCCTTGTTTTCCCTCAGATCCTAGTTCTGATTTTGCTCGGATTCTGATTCTGCTCGGATTCCGCCCAGATTCTGGTAAGATTCCAAACGGGAATCCAGATTCTCTGTGGACGGAATCTGGAGGGATCCGTGGGAATCCACGGCTCACGGCTGTAGGTGCCCAAACACGGGCCCCACATTTTTAGTATTGGATTGTCTATTTACTAATTAGAGTGCTGTTGTAAAACTCTATTTTCAGCTGTTAGGGTGTGCCTTCATTTCTATCAAATTTAATGACAGAAAACATTTCCACTATACTGACTGGTAATTGTTGAAGGCAAATCTTTCTATTTGCTCAAGCTTTGAGTTGTTGGTTGAGGTCAAAAACTTAGTCCTGTAATCTGATTTTCATTTTTTATTAGTGACTATCTAAGGAGTACTTGATCTACCTCTAGTGTAATGACAGCAAACATTTCCACTATACTCACCAGTAATTAATTGCCTTATGGTAATTGCTGAAGGCAAATCTTTCTATTTGCTCAAGCTTTAAATTATTGATTGAGGTCAGAAACTTAGTCCTGTAATCTGATTTTTATTAGTGATTATCTAAGGAGTACTTGCTTTATCTAAGGAGTACTTGATTGGCAATTATGGATTTATCATTTATCATTTTATGAGTATCATGCTTCTAACTTCTTATTATTATTATATTTTGAAGTTTTGAACCAATGATGAATGAACATTGACATGCTACATGTATGAATCTATGAATATACATACATATATATATATATATGAATGAACCCACAATAGTGGGTTACACTTTTTTGCCTGAATGGACACTGAACTCTACATTTTGAAAAAAACTTTCAGATTCAGATGCATATTTCCATTAAACCGTTTGAAATCAGAAGATGAAGTAAACTTGAGTCTTTTAGGATTTTTTGTGTAGATTCTAAATTTTTTTTTTTTAATTGATTTGAATGGTTTATTTTTTCTCCCACGAAAACTGCTATGTTGCTGAAAACGTCATTTTCAAAGAGTTACATTGACTTCATAGAGCATAACTTTTTTCCTAAAATAGATATCAATGTGCTTAGATTTTATTTGTTTTTGTACCAAATCTAAAATAGATATCAATGTGCTTAATGTGTCCACAAACTGACAATTTCCATTGATTTGCATGTTATTTCACTACTGGGCATAATTGCAGATTTTGAAAGGTTATCATGGGAGTTTTGGACAAGTTTGAGGTCTTTTGACAGGGGATTCGAAGTCTGAAAGTTTGAGAATAAAGTTGTGTGGGATTTCATTCCATTACTTGTCCATGATCTAGACGTACAGCTAGGATATTGAGAAGATCAAACTCAGAAATTATATGCATCTCCAGCACTCCCTTTCTTGGCATCTAAACAGTCCCAGCCTTGGCACGAATCATTCTTCCCAACTGAAGACGTGAGTAACCAGCAGATTAGGGGGATGTGTGGAGTTTAATGGAGATTGGAGGAGAGTAAACCACCAACACCAGGGTTTTTAATCACAGCTGGTGCATATGTTTGGTAATTCTATGACTTTTATGTTAGAAAATCAGAGCTGTTAGATTGTTATTATGAACTGAGTTTTATGCTGATAAAAATATTGGCATTCCGAAATATTCAAATACTCTGTTAATCTACTATTGCTATAAACAACACCATTTAATTTCAAGGTTTGAGCTTAAGTCTTTTGTAGAGGACTGCAAAGTGTTTGGCGAAATAACTATTTATGTACATTGTGTGAGATCTTGATGAGAATAACAGCCAACTGTATGACAAAATGCTTATTTGGAGATTGATGTATTTTCAGATTAACAGGTCTACTAATTGTTTGTATTAATACCTTTGAATGCAACTGGAAGAGAAGTACGTTCTATCTATGCTAATTGTTTGGATTATTGCTTGAGCATTTTAGAACTTATCTCAGTTTGCTACAGCAGCATAAGTGTTTGACAAATTACTTTTGCTGCAAGTTGTATTTGGCTTGCAATTATTTGGCTCAATCCAGTGTTTGTCAAAGTTAGCTCCTGCAGGGGTTCTTACAGTGGTATCAGAGCTTGCATGCAAAGTGTTTGACCAAATGTCAAACATCCAAAATTAAACCACAGTCCAGTGTTTGTCAGAGTTAGAACCCCAGGAGTTCTTACAATGGTATCAGAGCGGTTTCCTGCTATCCTGTTGGGGTGGAAATCTTTGAGCTCACACGTTTGATTTTGAGTGTTCAACACTCTTATCTTACAGTTGTCTCAGTTATGGAAAAATCCAAGAGATTAATTAAACAGGAAAACCAGTTGAACAACTAATGAAGGAATTGGATAAGCTTAGACAAAGTCAGGAAAGAATGGATGAATTGTTTTCAAACCCGGCAACCATAGACAATTTAGCATGGTATGTGACATCCATTTTTATGGGTCTACATCACAAAATAAAAAGGAAGAGAAACAAGAGGCTTCTATAAGTAGAACATCTAAAAATCTTTACAATGAATTTTCAGCAGCTAGTAACCAGCATGCAGCTGATCCCATGGAGATTAAAAATCAGATTGACATTAAAGAAGATGTTGGGCACAAGACACTTCATGATGACTTCAAGATTGGGGAAGAGAAACTAATGTTTGAAGATAAACCAGTTGCATTAAAACAACTACATGAAGATAAGGTTTCTTATAGTGTTAGTCATACTTATGAATGCCTAATGGAGATCCGAGATAAAAAAGGGGATGTGAAAGTTGACTCTTTACTGAGTGGAGCAGCCACTGGTGTTTTGACTTCACATGATGGAGACTTTTTACAAAGTCGTGTTGTCATTACTGATTTGTTTGAGGACCATCATTCTCATGTGATAGGAGCTTGTGATAATGAGGAACCCAATGTTATGACATCAACCATTGATGGCAGCAATAATGATACTTTCTGTCAGCATGAGATAGCGGTGATGACACATGTGCACGATGATACCGGAGAGCTGCCACATGAAAGTACTCAAGAATTGGGTACTAATGATGTTTTGTGTGATGTGGATTCATACTACAGTGAGTCTGATTTTTCATATCAGACCTTAGAGAATGAATCAGAAAATTCATTTATTAGCTTTGGGTTCTAGGATCGTGCCACAAATGGACATACAGTTACCATGGAAGAAGTGTGCAAAGATACATTCGGAACAACAACTTCCCTTTTACTGATTGAGTCGTCTTTTGAGGTGCATACCAGCAGTACCTTGGTTGATAATGTGCACTAATGATAGCACACATGGTGTTGATCATGAGGTGAGCATTGCAGATATAGCCTCCTATCACAGTACACACTTTGATTCAGAAAGCTTGCGTGGGGGCCATAAATTTTAGAGACATCAGTTAGTTGGGCAATTAAAATTGAATGACAATATAATCGCTACAACCATTGAGCATTTTGGCATTGCTCGCCAAATGATAGCCACCTATGGTTGGAGCACTTCAGTGACAGATGAACACTATGATGGTAGACTTTCCCTTATAGAGTTTCATACACTCTAAGAAGCCATCAGAATAATGAAACAAAACTATTTACAATTATTGGCTGATAGAGACTATCTTTTTGAGTGGGGTTGCACTTGTTATGATGTGTTGAGGGGAAAGGAAGATGAGGTAGATGACCTCACTCGTGAGATGGGAGCGATTATGGATTCATTGGAGAGAGCACAGTTAGCCTTTCATGAGTCTCAGTTACAGATTGAGGAGTTGACCGTGGAGTTGAGTGGATCACAGTCTTCACCGACTACTGGCATAGTGCAGTTCTCTGTAGTGACAGTTGGCGATGACTTTTTATCCACAGATTGTGGTGATGGATGTGTTGAGGATGTGGCTACATCCATCAAAGATTCGAATGCAACATTGTCTTACGACAATTTGCTTTTTGAGCATGTTGATCACTCACTTGAGTGGAGCGTTCATTATGTTCCTATGTCTTCGGATTAAGATTGTGAGCAGGTTGAGGATGTGACCATTGTTATCGCAGTTACAGGTGCAAATGATATAGTCGGGAACAGTGCAACTGTAGAGGGCAGCGAAGAACCACATATTGCATGAGATTCTCCTGTGGTTACATCCACTGCAGGAGGTGTTGGTGATGAGTCAGATGACAGAGCGTGTATTCAAAACTATGACAGTCAGTGCTTGACCGAGGTGGGAGTTTTTTATCATGACAGCATAGGGAGTACTTATCACTTCTTTTATGATCCACACACAGAGGATTTGATGATCATTGGTGAGGATTGGTTCCGAAGTTGTACCCTCCTTTGTGGGATGTGTATTTGCCATCTGCAGTAGATGGGATCAATGGCTGCAAGTTGGATTACTTCCAGAGTCAGCACATCCATGGGAGCCTTGCAGAGGATGGAGATAGTGGTAGTGTTACAGACACCTTCGGATGTTCTAATTTCCATAGTACGGATGGATGTGAGTTCAGTGTGCTTTGGGACCCACGTGATGACATAGTTAAAACTGCAGTTTGGGTGGGTCCCATTGATTGGCTTCACCACTTTGGGCATGGTGAAGTTGAGTTTAGAGTTGAGCAACATAAGTCTGAAGATGTTTTTTTTGGCAGGCTTTTGTTCAGAGTTTGGGATCCTTCTAGTGCATCGAGATTTCAAACAGGGCTCATAGAGGAGTTTTGGGATTTGTACATGGTGTCGAGTACATATGGCTTTACTTTTGACCCTCACGTGCATGATCTCTTTTAGGTGCACAGTTCAATTGCACATGTGTTGGACAGTATGCATGACAGCTCACCTTGCGTAGTTTTGGGAAGAAAGCTTTGTCAACCTTCAAAGTTGCTTCCCTATGAGATGTTCACTTCTGTGACATCTACAGTGGGATTCCTTTCAGTTTGGCAGGTTCTATCAGTTAGGTTTGTGTTGTTACAGGAGCTAGTTGGTTATCACAGGGACATTACACAGTTCTACTCTTGGGATCCGGGTGGAGTGGAGTGTTATTTGTTTCTGAGATTGCTTGGGAACAAGCAATTTTAGGAAGGGCAGACTGTAATGTCCCCTTTTTAGCTCACCATGGTTGGTGGTTTGGATTAGCCTATCAGTAGCCCTCGTAGGCTAAGTTAGTTGATTAGAGGGTCCCGGTTGGCAGTTCAGTGGGCCAATTCCCTTCTGGAGGACAGAGGTGTTCAGGATTGCTCTTCGTTTGGGTCAGTTTGGTAAACTTACTATTTATAGTAAGTCATTTATCCAACATTTCTATATTTGGCAGAGCTCCTAGACCAACCTCAGTTGCAGTGATAACCTTTGGCACCTTTGTTTTGATCAAGTATTTAGGGATTTACTAATTATAGTAAATCAGGTGTTGATAGAGATGGACCCTTACTATTTTTAGTAAGGCATCCGGGTTAGCAGTGAATGCAGTGGGCTACCTCCTAGTGAAGTCAGAATTGATTTGCAAAGATTAAAGATGGGGTTATATTATTATAATTATTATTAATTAACTTTAATAATAATTACTAAGTGCATATCATTAATTAAAGTAAGAAGTGACTATAATAAAGTTATAATATAAAGTCACTTAAGTTATTTCAGCTTGTTCGAGAAGCTACTTCATAAGGAGGAATTAAAAGTAAAGAATGTTTTATCCCACATTGCTAAAAGTACAAGCATTCACCAACTAAAAAGCTATATAAGCTAGCTCATCCTTTTATTTGAGACGTGTTATGAGAATATTTTATAAAGCCATTTGCTCTATGTTGCTAAAAGTCTGATCGATTTCTAAGGACAAAAACCTTAGAACCAAGATTGGATGAAAACCCAATCTTCTTGAGAGGTGAATTTGCACTGAGTTCACTACTAGGCATAATTGCATATTTTGAAAGGTTATCATGGGAGTTTTGGACAGGTTTGAGGTCTTTTGACAAGGGATTCGAAGTCTGAAACTTTGAGAATAAAGTTGTGTGGGATTTCATTCCATTAATTGTCCATAATTTGGATGTACAACTAGGATATTGAGAAGATCAAAATCAGAAATTATATGCATGTCCAGCACTCCCGTTCTTGACATCTAAATAGTCCCAGCCTTGGCACGAAATCATTCTTCCCAACTGAAGGCGTGAGTAACCAGCAAATTAGGGGGATGTGTGGAGTTTTATGGAGATTGGAGGAGAGTAAATGGCCAACACCAGGGTTTCTAATCACAGCCAGTGCATATGCTTGGTAATTCTATGTCTTTTATGTTAGAAAATCAGAGCTGTTAGATTGTTATTATGAACTGAGTTTTATGCTGATAAAAATCTTGGCATTCCGAAATATTCAAATACTTTGTTAATCTACCATTGCTGCAAACAACACCATTTAATTTCAAGGTTTGCTACAAAGTGTTGACGAAATAACTATTTATGTACACCTTGTGAGATCTTGATGAGAATAACAGCCAACTGCATGACAAAATGCTTATTTGGAGATTGATGTATTTTTAGATTAACAGATTTGCTAATCTACCTCCTTCATGACTTCCTCTTCAATGCATCTGAAGTCTTCATCAAGCTCCTTTACCTTATTATCTGTGCATTGGTGGTTAAGCTCCCAAAAAACTTTGCAAGTGAAGCATAGACCTTGTCTTCTCATTTCATTCCTACTCATTATGGTAGTTTCTGTAACCTGATCATTGAGTTTGGAAGTAGAACCACCTTCTTAATTTGATTTATTAGCTCTACCATACCTGCTCACACTGTGCCCATGACTGAATGTTTTCCCTTCAGATGAAATTGCCTCCTTATACACCCTCCTAATGTACTTTATCAGCCCAATCTTGTCAGGCCTAAGGATAAGAACAAAGTCCATAAATTTATTAAGAGAGAACTGTGCTTTAAAAGCATCTGGCATATTCTGATAGTCCTCAAGGAGTCGAGGAGCTTCTTGTTAACCTCTTTTCCTTAACTTGATGGCATCCTATTCGATCTCTTCCCTGGATTTCCCTACAATACTGTAGTAACCCATAACTTGAACTTATGAGTGTTGGTCACTCAAATATCAACTGTATGAATTCAATGATTTTTATTTCAAACCATTGTGGCTGCATAAAAAACCCAACGCTGCAGGATGACAGGAAACAGCTCTAATACCACTGTAAGAACCCCTGCGAGTTCTAACTCTGCCAAACCACTAATTTGCTATACAAAGGACAAACTTGTTTTGAAGTTTTGATAATATATGAATTTCTTTGAGTTTTCACCACATGATGCCAGACAAGAAAGATAATACAAGTAATAATATAATAAACTGAAGTAGAGTGGAAATGCAAGAGTTGCAAATTATTATTATTCACTTATAAAATATATACAATGCTCAAACATTCACAAGGCCGACCGGAGATAGTCAGCTGGTTGTAAACATTAAATTCTAGAAATTACCAGCAACATATAAAATTGGAAATGTAATTGATCTGCTGCTATAAATGATTTGTCCACTCAAAAGGTATGCAAAATGCCTTGACTTTGTTGAGTGCTCACAATGGATGAAACAATTCAATCAAGTGTGAAACCCTTGTGTAAATTTCACCAAAATGCCATAGTACTATAGCATTTTACTGTTCATGCCACTATAGCAGCCAACATAAATTTTGATTTGCAAATGATTAACTCTTAATCTTCAACAATCTTCAAATTTGCAAACATATAATCTTGAAACCCTTGAATAATCTTTGTATTTCTTCACCAATATACACAAATATGACCACTGTATGCAGCCAGCTCCTAAAGCAATCTTCAGCCATTTTCCACAACCTCTAATAGTTGGAATCAATGAGAGTTTTTGTTCCCAATGATCAAATATGGCTGAAACACTAGCAGGTTCCTTCTCCAAGCAAGAACTCCAAAAACCATAAGTCAAATATCATCAAGAATGAATTGTATTTGCTTTTTGGACCCTTTTATAACTTCTCCAAGTAGGTTGATCCCTTTGTGCTTTTTTTAAATTCCATTTCAAATCCATTTTAGGGTTGCATAATAACTTTATAATAATTCTCCAATATGGGCGGCCAAAGTCAAAGTCACAATAAATGCTTTTAATATCATTTAAATGATATAACATGTCCTCACATTGACTTTACAAATTACTTTAATAATTGGCCCCATAAATTATAATCAATTAATGCACTTTTAAGTCACTTAATTGAGGGTCATGGTCCCATTGCACATAAAGTGACTTTATAACTTTATATTATGCCTTTTAAGAATAATAATTATTAAAGTTACCTTTAATAATAATTAAATGATATAACTTGTGCATTAAACTTCTCCATGGCAACTGAAATCAAGGATCAACACTAAAAACACGTCTATGTGCCTTACTAAAAATAGCAATTATGCAAATATGACTTAGTATAAATAGTAAGTACCTGAATATCCGATCAATCCAATGGTGCAAGGGATCAACATTGCAATCAAACCTTGTTCAGGTGTCGTTCTATAATTAGTAATTTTGACTTTCCCGAAATAAACACTTACTATAAATAGTAAGTGTGTCAATCTGACACAGACGAAGAGTAATCCTGAACATCCCAGACCTCTGGAGTGGAAATTGGCCTCCGACTCTGCCAACTGAGACCCTCTATCCCTTTGACTAACCTACGAGGGTCACTGATAGGTTAATCCAAACCACCAACCATGGTGAGCTTAAAAGGGGACATTACAACCGTCCCCAAAAAAGCTTCTTGACATCCCCATGTTTCCAAGACGTTTCCAATGAATTTTCAAAAAAA
The DNA here is from genome assembly GCA_018584345.1 of Thuja plicata. Taxonomy (NCBI): domain Eukaryota; kingdom Viridiplantae; phylum Streptophyta; class Pinopsida; order Cupressales; family Cupressaceae; genus Thuja; species Thuja plicata. The sequence goes on from MU226623.1 coordinate 501,499, forward strand.
GGGGACAAAGTTGGGTTGTCCCCTAGCCATCCCCAAGTCCCAGAAACGTTTCCAGTATGGGGACGTGGGTTTTTAAGCTGGGGACGCGTCCCCAAACACTGTTAATTTGTCAATCCATCAAGAAACATTAGTAATTAATCATTTGTTTTTATTGCAAGCAATTATATATGGATTAATGAAGAAACACAATAGGTAGGTACAAAAATACCAGTTTTACCCAATTAAATAGCCCGACCCAAGATGGTTAGCTTGTGGGCCAAGACGTCGAATTGACTTGGTTGGTTGTTCTGTGCTCTTGGGTTTAGTTATGCAAAATGTGTTTAGGGGCATCCTTCAATTAATTAGCCCACCCCAAGTTGGTTAGCTTGTGGGCCAAGGGGTCAAATTGACTTGGTTAGTTGTTCTGTGCTCTTGGGTTTAGTTATGGAAAACGTGTTTAGGGGCATCCTTCAATTAATTAGCCTACCCCAAGTTGGTTAGCTTGTGGGCCAAGGGGTCAAATTGACTTGGTTAGGTGTTTTGCACTATTGGGCTTAATTGCGAGGACTGAAATATCCCTTGCCCAATTTGATATAAATTTTCTGATGTCTTGCCCAAGGAATATTGTCAAACACTTCTGATGCAAACTTCCAGCTTGCTGGTTAGATTGTTTGAAATGGTTTCATATGCTAATAAATAAACATTTTTTGACATCCAACCATGAATTG
>MU226623.1:507908-523822 GCA_018584345.1 Thuja plicata
TAATGGCCATTAAAATATTAATCTCTTAAAATACTCATTATTTTTCCAAACCATCTAAACAAGAGGTCATGACTGTCAACCATCATGTGACCAGGTGCCCTGCTAAAAATAGTAACTCCCTGCTACTAACTTACAATATATAGTAAGTCTCTCCAAATGTGCCAAGAAACAATTGCAGAGCCCCATCAATGTCGTCACTGCCTTTGAAGATTTCCCAGGTGCCTCAGATATAGATAGAAACCCTGAAGAGTGACTTACTATAAATAGTAAGTATGTGAAATTGAGTCTAGAAACAGCTGCAAAGGGCCAATCAAGGTCGACACTGCCAATATGCTCTGCTCAGGTGTCTTTCTATTAATAAGAACTTTGACTCACCCAAAATAGTAACTTACTATAAATAGTAAGTGTGCCAATCTAAGTCAAATAACCTGTGCAAAGGCCAAAACTTGAATCTAGCTGAAGAGTAATGTCTCTAGTCACCGAGTAACTGCCACACGAGGCCCTTTATCAATAATTGTTAGCCTACGAGGGTCAAATGATAGGCTAATTCTTATGAATTCTAATGCCCGCAAAATGGGGACATCACAAAATGTACTTGGAAACTAAATATGGGAAAAAACACAATTAGAATAGTTGTCTGGATCTACCTGCCCAAATCCAACCTCACAAAATAATGAATGACTTATAAACAAGTGGGCACCAACCTACTAGAGACACAGATCCCCTATTCTATTTGTGAGCACCAACCCACTTGAAACACCGATCTCCTCTACACATATTTGAGCAACAACTTAGCAACTAGGACTTCAATCTCAACAACAAGAATGATGTGAAACAACGACCTTCAACTTCATTTGAACTGACCAACCTTTGGCAAGCTCTTTTGCACTGCAAATGATCTTCTGATAACCCTTACAATGATTGAGAATGTAACTCACATTCCAATACTTATAATTTTGCAAAACTCATACTAATCAAATGATTCACAATAAAGCACACTATTTCATTGCTTTCCAACATTATGGGAAAGATCCTAGAGTCTCATACATATGCATTTCAATTATAATTGTATTCATATGTGGGCCTTAAAACATAATAACAATATACATAAGTCAGCCTCAAACATTAGACTAAACCAAATGTGTAGTAGGCTAGGTCCAATAACCAACACGCTTCACCAAAATACAAAATATTCCATGTGGAACCCAACGCAACCTCAACTGGTCCCAACGATCATCTGCGCACTACCTTCAAAAGGCACATGACATGAGCTGCAACCGCATCAAGCTAGAACAACAAACTAATAAGCACACTGGTATCATGATACTTTTGTTTGTTGTGACCTTTCACACCGTCACCCCATTGCAAATGAAGACCCCCTCTTTTGTTTGGCAGTTTGGTAGTTGTTTAAGAGTGGTCTTAGTTTGGCAACAATTTTGAAGTCACAAGCGTTGACAAGGTAGGAAATTTGAGGAAAGGTACAAATCAATTAAGGTTGCAAGTCAGGATCTTTGGGAGAGTTTTTAGTGTTTAATGGTCAAGCCACAATCCAAGCACTGAGTAGATTTTCAATTCCATTTAGTGGTTTGTTTAATTAATCATGAGTTTTCCAACTTAAAAGGCAAGGCGGAGTTGCACAAGTGGATTGCCAAGATTTAGTATTTTGATTTGATCAATTTCCTCTAAGCGTGGATCGAATCTTAGTGAAAATTCCCAATCAATTGCTCACTTTCATTTGACATTGCAAAGAAAATCCTAACAACTAGTGGATTTCCGCCTAGCCTTGGGTTGACTTCCAGACAATTTTAAGGATTATGATTCAAGTGGCAAATAAGGTCCTAAACAATAACTTGATCTTGAGTAAGTTCCTAACACACATTAGATTTCCAATCTGGATTTGAAGAGATGACGCAATGAATGGCAAAATTTCCTAAGGCAAGGTTGATTCTGCCTAGCTTGTGTGACTTTGTCCTAACAACATTCAGATTTCCAATTTGGGTAGGACATTTTGTCCAAACAAACCTCTAATTTCTTAACGCTTGGTTAAAATCTGATCTCCACTTTGGGGAAAACCTTTGACAATCATGGAAATTGGATTGAGTGTAGATCAAAACTTTGAACAAGTGTAAAATTCCAATTCAACCTAAGGGAATTTGTGCAAACAAGTGATGGGATTTGATCTGAATATTGATGGAAACCAAGAAAAACAAGATGAAAATTTGATTGTTTCCAACACTTAGTGAAATTTGTGAGTTGATCTTATTGTAAAAGCCCAAGAGAGGTCAGAAATCTGCCCTCCCTTGGGACAAATTTCCAAACCAAGGGTGAAATCCAATCTGCAATAAATGAAGGCTTGAGGGAAAGGTGTGGTCTAGTTGTTATCAATGAGATTGCGAAACATTCAAGCATCTCAATCTTTCTTATGGCCATGCTCACTTGGTGAATAATGCCAATCTGATCTAGTTGTTATCATGGACACTCTTATCAGACCTACCATCCTTTATGGATTTATTGTTTGGGGGCCTTCCCTTTTGGAGTTCGACTAGGCTTCTGCGGAGCAGGTTTAGATTCTTCTTCTTCGGCGAATTATCATGTCATGAGCCATACTTGACCCATGTATAAATATATTTCTTTATAATTTATCATATAATACTATAAATGTTTAAAACGTAAATAGTAAATATTACTAATAATATTAATAATTGTTATTAATAATAATTGATATTAACAGATAGTAATATTAATACTGATAATAATACTAATAAGTAATGAAATTATTAATTATTAATAATAATTATTATTGTTTGTTTTTGAATTATTAATCAATAAAACCAGTGACTAATAGCCATCGTGAAAAGAGACAGCGATTGAATCGCTGAAGCAAAAATAGCAGATAAATAAGGGGAGGCGTCATTTGAGACACGACTCACTCCCCCGTATGTATAGACCATCCCTAATCATCGAAGGGGATTACACATGGAGAATTTGGAGGACACTCAATCATAAAAAGAGATCCCAAAAAGAATATAGTATAGATTTCAAATTGGAAGTCTACAGTCAGGAATACGGTCATCTTCCAAACGGAGAACCAAATATCTTGGGAAGATTCAAGCATCTTCAGCCATCAGTCCCAGAGGTAAGTTAGAGAGTAAATTGTTAGTTGGTCTTTTAACAAATAAATGAAGCATACAGGGGTATTATCTACAACGATCTTGAGTAGAGAGGATTGTAAGGACTATATCATAGTTGCACATATATATCAAGCTTCTTAATATAAATAAATTTATATAATATGATAGCAGGACATAGAATATATCTAAAAAGGAATAAGTAAATAAATCATTGATAGGTAAATATATATAATATATGGAGAAATGAAGTTATACAATAAAATATGGACAAATAAACATACACATATATATTACATTCAAGAATATACATATAAATAATTATGTTACAGTTAAATGATTAGGATTAGTAATGAATACATATATATAAAGATTATAATGCACAACATTTATAAACATAGTCACCTCATCATAGTTAGAGGGAGGGCAGGTAGGTAAGAGGGTATAGGGTTGATAGCTAAGACAAGAGGGATGCATTCTACTCTTGGGCTTAGACCAATCAAACCAAAGGACCCCACTGGGTATAGGGATGATAGCTAAGACGAGAGGGATGCATCCCCTTCTTGGGCTTAGACCAATTGATCCAAAGGACCCCACTACGACGTCCTGACATTCCTTTGTGATGAGTTAAAATATGCTTAAGAGTTTAAGTCATTATTAGGGAAAGCAAGCACCCATTGAAGTCACCTTGGTGGAAGCCTTTCAACAAAGGGCCAAGGTTCCACTCTTGGGCTTAGTGAGGTCTCCTCGGCCGTCTCTATGATGACCTAGCCTATACATCAATAAATTCTTTATAAGCAATGAACATACGTACTTTAATGAAATTAAAATCCCATTAAGCAACACTTGTAAGTAATTATTTATAACTCTAATAATCATAACCATAGATCAGAATATTGTTATTGGCAACTTATGCCAAGGGCAAAAAAAAAATATCAGGAAATATCGGAGATAAGTCGGAAACTTATTGGGAAAATATTGGAGATTTTTTGCTTGAAAAATATTTTCGAATACACTTCAAATCCACAAGAAATCACTCTAGAACACTGCAAATGACCTCCTTTCTCCACCAAACCCTTTGTCTCCTTTCCAAACTTGTTTTGCAATCAAAAAAAATATTTTTTTCCCTTTTTTGGGCTATCACTGTCTACATGCATCTACGGCCAATAAGTTTCTGACTTATCGCGATATTTTGGCAACTTATCTGCAATATTTTGGCAACTTATCTACGATATTTTGGCAATTTATCTGCAATATTTTGGACTTATCTGCGATAATTTCCTGTGTGAAAGTTACGTAACTTCTCGCGTTGCAGAACTTCTCATGATAAGTGAACTTGTTGCAGAGATATTTACAATATTTCAATCTATGATCATAACTATGTCTACAGGATTTAAATAGGCAATATAGGTAAGGAACATTACATATCAGGTGCAAGCAAACCATTCCGCAGAATATCATTCTCGCGGAGTTCGGGGCCCATCCCTTCAAGCTTGAGGCCATCTTTGATCTGGTTTGGTTTTTACATCGCCTTTGGAGTTTTGTTGATTCCTTTGAGGGGCGCCACAGGTATCCCCACCTTGCTTACTATTCCTCGAAGTCTATTGTCGCTTTTATCTCCTCCAAGAGGGCCTGTGGTTGGTTTACTAAGGCCTTCGGCCTTCTTGGGTCTATAGGCATCGAGATTGATCGTCTCCCCCTTACTAGTATTCTCTAGGGGCACCTCCTCATCTCCTTCCCCCAGACAGAAGTTGAAGAGGTATATCAGATTGACATTTACAGACAGTTCATTCACACTACATGAGTCAACCCCCACATGGTTTTTTGCCCATAGATGGGATTTTATGCAGCACACACTTCCTTGAGATTCAAGACGGGATCACTATTCACCCTTTCTACATATCTCGAAATTGGTCCCATTCCCTCCAGATCCCTCTTGGTTCCTTCAAAGTGGGCTCACATCGACTTTGCATTGAGATTGACCATCAACTTGACAGAGAGAATAGGGTTTGCCAGCTCTGCAACATCAGGGAGCCTGAGAGTGAGGAGCACTTCATATTTCGTTGTCCTATCTATTATGAGATCAGTGGGAGGTTTTTTTTTGTCTCTTCAAGGAGTCTCAGGATCTCTCCACCTTCAAATTTACTGACCAGAAGTGCCTTGCTCTTTACATCCAAGAAGCCACTAGGCTTTGAAATCACTCACTTTAGCACCAAGTTCCTGTGCATCTACAACCTTATCAGCTTCTCACCTCCTTCACTGGGCTCCCCTCGGCTCAAGGCACCAAACGTCAATTTAGTCCCCCCTTAGGTTCTTCCAAATTCGTTAAGCCCTGCAGGGGCCCTTTTCAGCAACAATGGCGTACCTCCCAGCAGCGACTGTTCTACTCTAGGACTTCTCGGAGGAAGCGCAGGGCCCGTCCTAGTGCTTTGGCCTCTTAGTGGTCGTGGGGTTTCCCAGTTTGACCCCACCCCAATTTGGTTTTCTTTAGTTTGTTAGTTTGCTTCTTGTTTTTTTGCTTGTTTCCTCGGGCACCATTTGGTGTCACAATTGTGGGCCGGTCCCCTGCTTTGTACTTGGCAGTTCCTTTGACCCCCTTCTGTGGTCATTTGTTGGACATTAATAATTTTAGCTTATCTTATCTTATCTTGTGCAAACAAACATCCAATTTTTAGCAAACATTTGTAAGAATTCAAGTCAAGGATGGGAAATCTGATTGACATTTGAAAGGAAATTCAAAAACATCGCAAAGATTTGATATCATTTCAATATACATTTCCAACATTTAGCAATTTTGGCAAACTGATTTTAATAAGCCCAAGAAAGGTCGGAAATCTAACCTTCCTTGGAATAAAAGCCCAACCAAGGTCGGAAATCCAACCTCCCTTGGAACAAAAGCCCAACCAAGGTCAAAAATCGAACCTTCCTTGGGATAAAATCCTAAGACAAGGATTTCCACCCAGTCATTGAGACAAAATTTCTAAATGCAAGGTGCAATCCGATGAGTAATGAGGTGCAAAAACCCAAACAATGCAAAGAAAATCTGATTTGCCAAAGTGAAAATTTGAAGGAGAGAAATTTGATATGTTTTGGTAGCAAACATGGACTTGCAATGTCATTCAAACAAAAGCCCAAGCAAGGTCAGAATTCTAACCCCTCTTAGGATTCATTTTCAAAAGCAACCCACAATAAACATTGCCCAATTAAAGTGAATTCAGTTTGTTTATGAGGTCAACCGGGGAGAGGTGTTAAAATAAAATGCTATGAGGTCGGTCACCTAAGAGAAGAGTTGTTAGATTGATATAATTTATTGCCAATGCAAGGTGGGCCTCCCCAGAATCTAATGGGCATGTCTTTTGGAAGGATCCATATAAAAGGAAATCAAGGTCATCCATCTCAATCACAATCCAATGCAAACCAACAGTGAATTAAGTGCAGAACAAAAGAGAGCAGAAGTTAGAGTGGGTGTCAAGTGCTTGGTAACATCCAAGGTAGATCAAGATCAAACATGGGCAAAGAAACTTTCCACTTAGAAAATTTTCAAGATCTCAATCAGGTATGAACTTGAAGTTGATTATACGATGTAAAATCCTGGTTGAATTAAGAGCCTTGCTGGATGTATTCAAGCAATATTAGGTGTTTCAAACTCAAGAAATCAGAACTTAACTTAAAAATCAGAAATTGATTTTGTGACTGATAGGTTGTGATCAAGATGTCCATGATTTTAAAGGGTAAATTTGCAAATCAGGTGCAAGTCACAAGATGATTTCTCTCAAAGTCTTGATTTATTTTCCTATAATAACATTATTTCTAACATGAATCTTTCCTCTTGTTTTGCAAGGATACATGCAGGAGGAAGTACAAGGGAAAGGTGATTCTCAAGATAGAGATGTCAAGCAAGAAGGTTGGAAACGGGAACCAAAAAATGGAAGTTCAAGGACAAGGCTTGAAGGAGGGACTATTGCAATAACACAACCTCAACGAAGCAGAGGAAAGGATTATGATGATCAATGTTGTATATCCAAATTTGTTGGAAACCTCAACCAATGATGATGGTCGAGTTGCAAATATACACATCTCATGGAATAACGAAAGTCAGGATACAAACCAAGTTTGAAGACAAATATGATTGCATGGAAGATGATAGTGAACAAACAATACAAGTGACAACATCATGATCAAGCCAAAACAAGAGAAGGTGAAGGTTGACAAGTTCAAGTCAAACGAAGGATCAAGATCAAGATATCAAGACAACAACAATTTCAAGAACACTTCAGTGAGAAGATTTCTAAAGTAAGGAGGATGGAAAAGTCGAATTGAAACAAAGTTTACAAGATAAATATGCTAAGGTGGCACCCACTCATCTTCAACCAATCAAGTTGTTCCAAGTGGACATGTAGAATGCATTTAATGTATTACCACAATGAATTTCCTTATTGGTTCATCCTCAAAAGGAAATGTATTCACAGCAATGTAATATTTTCATTGTTTAGCATTTAATATTTGTAAGAGGTAGTTGTGGCTAACCCTAATTAGGGGTATTTGAAATAATTTGCACCATTGATCTTGAATCAATCTAAGCCATCCATTGTACTTGAAGCCTCTATAAAAGGCTTGCTCACTCATTTGTAAGGGAGATTCTTGCGAAATTGTTGCCAAAATAATTCCAAATTCATTGTTGTTTCATTGTGAATACTTGTGTTGTTTTGGAGTGTTGTATGGTTTCTTACTTCTCACTTAGAATAGGATTTGCTTATGTTGAGTAAGTTGTTTATGCTGATTAGATGATGAAAGATATTATTGTTGATTCATGGTCAAACTTTAAGTTCATACTTCTTGGTACTTGTTGATTGCAAGTATTGGTGCAAGGTTACGTTGAACTCATCGCAAGCACTTAACTTCAATTGCTCCAAGATCATTGATTTACATATTCTATTGTTTTGATGTGTATAAGCAATTTGAAAATTGTCCACACACCCTTAGAAGATAGCACTTTCTCTTGCGTAGTTGTTTAAGTTAGCAAAGCAGGGATTTCTTTAATTTCACCATATCTCCAATAGTCTCTTGCATTGGTAGAGTAGAAGTAGCTTAGATTCCCAAAACCCATATCCTTTTTGCACTTTTATTTTAACATCTTCATTAGAAGTAGTTGAAGCACTTGCATTGCCAAATAATTTGCATTTGAAAAGTCGATAGATGTCCATGAATGAACAACGTAAGTCCCTTTGTGAGTAACAAAAAATCACATCATTAAACTGAGTTGTGTCAAACACTAAGTCGCAAGTACACATTGTAATCCTCGGGTCACTTACTTGATCACACAATTGTTACATTGTTTAGCATTTGGAGTTTCCTTATTCAAGAGAGGGTAGAATATTGAGTATTATATCTTGCACGTTGGGGTGGTCACAAAACTCACATAAACACTATTATTTCAAACTTGTTGACCGTTACACACAACCTCCAAAACTCTTGATAATGATGAATTATGTGGAGACAAATTCTCCTTTCAAACCGCAAACATCAATCCCAAACATTAAAAAATGTCGAACATACAGAGTTAACAAAACAAGCTTACCCATTTGGGTAACTTACTCAAAACACTCTGATTCAAACTTTCGGATCACTTTCACCAACATGAATTGATGCAATATGATGTTATAGACATATCCCAATTGATTCTACCAACACAACAATCCATAGTAGTATTGCAACTCAAAATACAAACCAACATGACATGACAAGTAATTTACATTTCTTCGGATATTGCACCTTGTTGACTCTTCTTGACACTTCTACCATCACTCATTTAACATCAATGACAACAAATGTTCAACAATCTCCCCTTTTGTCATCGACACCATGCAACAATATGCAACTATCACATCAACACAAATTTGATATGTTGAGACTAAGTACTCCCCATATATGAAACAACAGAGACACCTTGAGTTTCACTCTCTTCCAATCTCTTACAGAGAATTGTTCGCATTTAGAGTTCATTTATCCCCCTTTGACATTAATGGCAAAGGTCAAGACTTTGCAAGATCACCAAGTCTTCTTGCGGCGGGGAGAAAATACCCCCCCTCGATATGTACTTCATTTTGATTCAAGAAGAGGGAGAAACACTCCCAACTTCTTCGGGATATACTATAAATTATCTTTAAGAAGACACTTTATAAATACATTTGCAATTTTTTCCTTTGTCAAAACATACTCCAACTTCACCCCCTAGTCTGCAACCTTCTCCCTTTGAAAATGATAATTGATTGCAATGTGTTTTGTCCTTGAATCCATCACCAAATTCTTTGAGATATTTATTAAACTTGTATCATCACAAAGAATAAGAATGGGTTCATCGAATTCTACCTTCATCTCCTTTATGTTCTGCTTCATCCATAATATCGAAGCTGCTATAATGTATTCTGCTTTTGCACTAAATAGGGACATCGAATTTTTATTCTTGCTTAACCACGACACTAGATTGTCACAAAGAAAGAGTTGATCCTTTAATTCGGAAATTCTTAGGCAGTGGGACGTGATAGTTTCCCCTTTGTTCATCTTTAAATTCAAGAGTTATTGTTTGAGTGTAAGAAATCTACTTGTATTATTAATCTCATATGTCTCTTGAATGGTTTTGAATACTTCATAAGCAGTCTTTAACCTTGCTACGGAGGGAGGAATATGGTCTTTAACAGCATCGATTATGATTTTCTTAACTTTGTTGTTACGCCTTTTCCAGGTTGATTTATCAGGTTCATCTTCCGGCATCTTTAGATCCTCCTCAACATAGGAATCTAACTCGAGCTCTTGAAGCAATGTTAAGATTCGTATTTTCCATGAAAAGAAGTTTGCAGCGCCTTCAAGTCTGTCCTCCACTTTAATGTTGTTGGCCATTATTACTTTCTCTTTATATTCTGACAACCAGTCTGATATATAATTCAGAATTTAACTTATATTGATTCTTCTCTAGATAGGCTCTAATACCATGTTAAGGAATTGAGATCTTACTAGAGAGAATTTAATGTTATTTATTTATGTTGTCCACAAAATATAATCTTAAATAGATATATAAATATATATCTTATGCTGAAATATAATTGCAGAGATTATGTCTTTCGTATGTTGCTGTGCTAATAACATGCACACTGTTATTGATGTTTTTCCACAGCCACATACGACTATGTATATATATGATAGAGTCATATCTACATAGAGACATGACCGTACGTGGCTTGAGCCACGTAAGGTCATGTCCTACGTAGACATGCCCTTTCAATATCGTGGTTGTTTATATAAACCGTGGCATTATAATAAAAACATGATGTGTTACGATAACTATCGGTCGATAGTTATAATTAACACATCCCTTAATATAAGATGTGTTACGTATAGCTATCAATCGATAGTTATCGTAACACATCCTTTTAATATATGATCAGCATCGACTAAAGTCTATTCCATTAACAATGAATACGTATGTTACGTATAACTATCATTCAATAGTTATCGTAACATACAGTATTAATTATTATCAAGGCCGAACCAATATATAATATATATTAAGTTTAATCGCCTATTACAAAAGTCCATCCATTCTTACTTAAGCATATCAAATCTTATCAATATAAATTTCACTTGAATATATATATGTTTATATTGATAAATCAATCAGAACGAAGCTATAATTTAACAGTTTTGATAAAAAAATGGGATTTAATGGTTTCAATACAAGTTTTCCTACTTGTATCTTAGTCTAAGAAACCCGCCTAGGGCACAAAACGACATTTTCATCCTTCTTTGCATCTTGCAAAACGGATTCTTCATTTCAAGGCGTTGTTTTTGGACGTGATTGCATCTTCATTCATTTTGTAGGTTTGAAACTTTCAATCTTGTTGTTATAATCGTGCATTTTGTTTCTCAGTCGTCTACACTTGTCAAGGATTTATTCTTAACTTGGAAATGCATTGATTTCACAAGAAGAGTTGTCAAAATTATTGCCTATATAACCCATTCTTGAAGATCTTTCTCTAAATCCGAAAATCATTTGGATTTGTTTTCAGATTTTTCCAAAGATTTTTGGAAGAACTTCTCTTGTTTTTCCAAAAGAGGTAAGTTCTCTTGTGCAATTTTAGGGCCTTTTTCTTATGTACGTTTTTGTTCATGTATATAAATGCAAGTCCTTTATTTCTTTTTTGATTTGCATGCTTTTTTAATTTTGTTGTTGAATCCTTCTACTTCCGTCTAAAATTCTCCAAGTTGCATATGCAAGAGCTCCATCTCATTTGCATATGCAGTCGGGATTAAAAACCCCGTTCTAAATAATGAATCACTCCAAAAGAGCAAGTTTTTCCCTTCGTGCAATGCAAGCCAAAAAACCCACTTTCCAAGTGTTTTGCATGCTCTTTGCCAAGGTTGTAAATGGACTTAAAATCCTTGTTTATACGCACTATGAGCTTTCTGGTTGACTTGTAGTGGAACATAAAAACCCCACCTATGAGTAAATGAGTTCCCTCTTTGTATATATATACATTTTCATCTCATTTTCTTGCTCCAAACTCGCTGTCCACATACATGCAGTGCCTCTAGAAAACCTCATTTTTTAGTTTTTCCCTCATTTAAAGAGCTGATTTTGCCCAAATTGTATTGCCTTTCACTGCTTAAAGGCCTTTCACTTATATCCTATATGCATACTCTTCTAGATCTGCAAAGTTCTAGCTTACAAGACCATGTTATGGCTTTTACTGGTAACTAAAGAATGACAACATAATGGAACCATTCAAAGAAAGAGATGAGCGACGAAATAATGAGAGCATAGAAAGCTTTCAAGACTGAATTCAAGCAAGCAATTGGTTGATGCCATCAATACAAAACAATCAAGGATGTAGATTCATATTACCAAACCAGAACACATCAATCATCGGGCATCCTGTAGCAGCACGAGGACCAATAAAGGATGATGTAATAGAAGTCGTGTCTTGTCAGGCACTTAGAGTATTTTCATCATGTTTTTGTAATTTGTATTTGACAGATTACATGTAATGTAAAAACAAGATGTAATTACATGTGATAGTATCACATGCAAAGTTGTTTCATGTAATCACGTCGCAAGTGCTTTAAGCCTTGTAGCATTGAATAAGTAAAAGTTTGTAATTGAATAAGTCAAAGTGGTTAAGGGTTTCCCCTTTTCTCTCCACCTTTCTCTCCTCTTTTCCTATATTAAGGAGTGAGACCCATTGTATTTTTCATCTTTTGTTTATGTAAGAACCCCAACAAGTTCTAACTCTGCCAAACCACTAATTTGCTATGCAAATGATATATTTGTTTTGATATGACAATATAATGCAATAAATAAAGATATTGCAATAATAATTTTTTAACTAAAACTGAAATTGCATTGATTATACACATATAAAAATTTCAGATTTTTATACCAGCTTGAACACTCAGAATTCTCACAATATATTGACAAACCAGTTCATTAAATAACCCCTATTATCTAAATCAACAATACCCAGAAAACCTAGGAGTTACAATTCATGAACTTACCGGTATGATGTCTTGAAACCCTTCAATAAACTTCACACATGTGCTCATAAATGCTTGAAACCTGATTAATAATGGCTGCCAACTCCTATCACTGCAAACTATTCCGGTAAATAATGAAGCATTCAAACCCTTAATTCTACAACAATAAATTCATTCTTGGCCTCTGAACTGAAGCCAATACCTGACATAATTCGTTAGGTGTTTCACCAATTCACTATGCTGACAAACTTAGAAGAATTCACATTCTTCAAGCTTGAAATCTGAAACCCTTGTTTCCATTTCTTCTTCACACAAACAAAGCAAAGTCAAAACTGATGATCAATAATGAGGTTGATTTTCTTTTTGATGTGCTTTTATAACTCCAATCTCCTTAATAGCATTTAAATCCACTTCTAGGTTTTTAATAAGACTTTATAATAAGTCTTCAAACTTGGGTGCTCATATTCATGGACTATAAATGTACTTTAATATCATTTAAAATAATATAGCTTGTGTACAAATTGACTTTATAAAATACTTTAATATTTTGGCCTCCAAAATATAATCCAATAATTGCACTTTAAGTCACTTAAATGAAGGGTCATGGCCTCATTGAATATAAAGTGACTTTTTAACCTTATAAATAATTATTAATAAAGTAATCACTTTATTAATAAATAAAATAACATAACTCCACAAATAATCATTATTTCTCAATTCTGTCTGAACCTGGAAGTTAACCATTATGTCCACTGTGCACCCAACTGCCTTACTAAAAATAGTAGGGGTCCCTTACTGAGCCAACTGACGAATGAGTTAATCACTATGCATACCATGAGTCTGGGTGCCCCTGTCAAAAATAGCTCTAACCATAATTTGACTTACTATAAATAGTAAGTCCCAAACAGGAAGCTCTGTCAATGTCACCACAACTCCATACTACTAGCAAACTGTCCAGGTGCCCTGCTAAAGATAGAAACTCTGACTTACCCAAAATAGACACTTACTATAAATAGTAAGTGTGTTGATCTGACTCAAACGAAGAGCAATCCCGACATCACAAACCTCCAGAATGGAAACTCACCACTGGCTCTGCCACACGACACCCACTATCATCCTGATTAGCCTACGAGGGTCCAAATATAGGCAAATCCCTCAAACTCCAATGCGCATAAAAATGGGGACATTATAGTCCTCCCTTCTTGAAATTGTTTGTCCCCAAGCAATCCCAGAAAACAAAAGACATAAGTCCACCCAGATCTCAAGGATAGAATGGTGTAATGTCCCTGCGAATTGCAATCACCTGCATACTCCTGTTTTGAAATCACCATCCACTGAGCTAACCAAAACACACTGTCACCATGCAAACCATAGTGACCCACACAATTTGCAGTGCCAAACCTGTCACTACCTAGATCCCAATAGAGTTGAAACTCACAGCCATCCATAACAAGAATGAATGGATATCCAAAACCATCTGCTAGATCAACTCTCCCTGCACATCCTACCAATCTGCTCTGTGTATGAAGCCCATCTATGCATCAGGGACAAGTGCTACCATAACCCAAATATCCATCCTCTACAATACCATCCTGGATATACTGACCTTGCAAGTCGCCTCCTGCTAACTTGCAGTAACCCACCCCATCAACTGCAGATTGAGTAATCCAATCCAAAAAGAATGGTATAACCCTGGAGCCAACCCACACCAACGTGCAAACAAGTCCTCAACCGGTGGGTCAAAAAAGAAATGATGAGCGCTCCTCACTGTGTAATCACGATGAAATGCTCCAATCCTTGTCAGAGGCTCATCAAAATTAAACCGAGAATCAAGAGATGGCTCCAATCTCTAACCCTAAACAATTGGTCGGGTAGGATCTTGGGTAACCCTCTTAGCAAACCCAACCACAATCTTCCCCACTAACATTTGAATACCGCGATAACTCTGGATGAGTGTACCCTTAGAAGCCCCGAAAGGTCCCTCTTGCAAAATGTATTCCATGAATGACTCGTGCAATAGAAATCATAAGAAGCGCCATCAACCTACTCCTATGCAATCCACAACTGATCCCTCAAAACCTGCGGTAGTACCAACTGCCTAACACTATCAACTATATGAAAAGGAGGAATAGATTTGCTTCTGACAGAAGGGAACAAATCAACATGAGAACTAGCCTCCAAACCAGATGATACTTTGTCCATGTCATGTGAATCAAAGGGAGTAGTGTTAGAAACTGGCACACAACTCTCTAACGAATCCACTACTGCTACCTCGGGACTCTCAACAACCTGCTCTGTATCATTTGCCATCGTGCAAACAACTAGAGAACCTGATACCACAAAACTCTCTTTGCCGTCCTCCACTAATGCACTCACCTCCTCTGCATCTACTGCATCTGTCTCAAAGATGGATGTAAGTGTGTCCTTAGCACATCCATCACTGCCAACTGTGGAAGCAAACTCACCACTAACCACTACTATATGCAACTGAACTGGATCTATGGCTGGTATAGACTGAATTTGTTCCAACTCCACAGTGACCTCTGCTAAACATCCTTGCGACTCCTTGAGAGCCAACTAAGTGCCCTCTAAAGCCTCAGAAGTCGTTGTGAGCTCCTGAGTAAGCTCACTCACCTCCTCCTCCTTGTCCATTCGTGCCTCATAAGTCGTACTCCACTCAACTAGGTGATCTCGGTGGGCCACCAACTGTGAATAGTTCTGTCTCAAAATCCTGACAGCCTCTCGCAAGGAATGAATCTCTATCAGGGAAAGGTAGCTAGCTACCATCGTGCTCATCTGTCATAGGAGCACCCCAACCATAAACAGCCAACAACTGACGAGCGACATCGAAATGCTCGAGAGTAGAAGTAATGTCTCTCTCACCGACTCTCAACTGGCTAGTCACATGATCACTCTGCACAACGGGCCTCCTATGTCCTGTAATGACCCTTACAAGTAGGATCACTAAAACACTGATTATTGTACTATGGAATTTCGTCAAACACTTGGCATGCAATCAACTATACTGCTGGAAAGTAGAAGACTGAATGTAGGAACAAATCCACTCAACTTAATAGTGCTAACAATGTATTCATTCAATATAGATTTCTTACAACAGATTTGCAATTCAAATTTTCATAAGATATCTTGACATCCAATATGAAACTAGGTGCAATTACAAACTTTCCTTACAATGTACTGAATACAAAGTCTTAGCACATATGAAACTCTACTTTAGTTATTGCAAATACAATAGAA